>SZWC01002535.1:18812-36485 GCA_023375785.1 Penium margaritaceum | reverse complement strand
GCACCTGGAGAGAGCGTACCAGAGTTGAGCGAAGCGTGCCTTACAACTGGTCAGTGTGGGCCCATAACCCTTTGTCAACCGGCCTGAGGCAAACGGACTAGAAAACAGGGCCGACACAATAGCACCTGCCGTCCGCTCCTAGCATTTCAGCTAGGAGAAGATATCACCCTCAGGATCACGGTTCCACACTGAGCAGTTCCTAGGCAATCACTTGCTAGCAACTGTGTCCACTTAACACTTGGTCACTTTCGCGCGAGGTGCTAGTCAAAGACTAACTCCTGGGGCTTAGACCAACCAGTGTCTTCTTTATACTGTTCCTTAGTTGGACAACTCTGTGAGGAGCATCTAAGGCCAGATTGTGTAATTAGAATGAGGAATGAGCCTGGTACATATAGTCCTAGGCCTGGCTTCTAAGGTGTGTGGGCAGTGACACTTTTGGGGTGGTCACTCCAAACCACCTCACTAGTCCGCCAATTGGCGCATCCACTGACCGCCAAGTGGCGCACTCTCCTCATGCATGGAGAAATGTCTAAGAAACTTCCCCTGTGCTAGAAGGTCAAAAAACCTCCTGCGCACATCAAGGCTCGATCGCAGGACCTGTTGTCCCTAAGTCCAACATGCTATCCGTTGCGCTACACTTCTGGTGTCTCGCTTGGACTTGCACCACGAACAAGGTTTGGGGGACTTACTCCAAGGGAGCAGTGCATGCCCAACCTGTCCGTCAACCCATAGCAGTGGCCATGGGGCATAGAAGAACAACAGAGACCTCTCCCATCCGGCCTGTCTCCTCTCCTGCGCCCTCACGCTCCAAAGACACCCATGATGCTGTGCCTCTATCCACCATACTCCTTTCTCTGTGGGTGGTCCTGCTGTCACACCAGCCCTATGTCTCCCATCAGTTCACCAGCCTCTCCTCCCACTGCATCACCTGTCCTTGTGCCTCAGTGCTCACCGGATGTGGTCGTGCCAATCTCTCAGCCTGGGGTGAGCTCTTCAAGCCCAGGCTACTCGCATGAGCCCGGTGGTCGTCTTTGAACGTTGGGCTCCGGAGTCCAGCGAGTGTCAGGTCTCGTACCCAGGCGCTCCACTCGCAGCGTTGCGAGTGGCGATCCCAGCACAAAGGCCCTTGGCCCGAGTATCCATACAGATTATACAAAGGTATATCCAGTGTGTCCTGTAGGGCACGATCTGGTCACTCGCAAGTTTCATGCGGCTTGTGATGCAGCAACTAACCTTGTGGTTGTGAGGCCCAGTTCTGTGGCGTGTACACTTGCCAATCAGAGCTCTCCCTCATTGGCGCCTGATCCGGGCACACTGAGAGACGCCCTCTCATCAGAGGATGTTGATGCCTGGCGTGCTACCTGCAAGGATGAGCTTCGTGCCATTCGAGAGTATGGATTTTACGAGCTAGTCGACATTCCACCTAGGACAAAGGCGATTCAGGTCAAGTGGGTCTTTCGCAAGAAGGTGAAGCCGGATGGCTCACTAGAATGCCATAAGGCATGCTTGGTCGTCAAGGGGTACTCTGAGATCAAGGGCGTTGATTACATTGACACCTTTGTCCCTGTCGGCCGCATGGCCTCAGCTCATGCTCTGTTTGGTGTGGTGGCGCAGCATGAATGGGAACTGCACCAAATGGATGTGAACAATGCGTCCATCCATGGCTCTCTGGATGAGGACATTTACGTGGCCCAGCCACCAGGCTTCCAGAACGGTGACAAGGTCTGGCGCTTGCGCAAGTCGTTGTACAGACTCAAGCAGTCTCCTCGGTGCAGGAACCAGGAGATCACAGGCACTCTGTCTCGTGTGGGATATGTACAGAGCGAGGCAGATCCCTCTCTCTTCATCCTACAGGCGCCTGAGCAGTTCACTGCCATCCTAGTCTATGTGGATGACCTCCTGATCGCGTCTCCCTCCATGGAGGCCGTGAAGGAGGCCAAGGTAGTCCTCTAGACCGCCTATAGGATGAACGACCTTGGTCTTGCAGTGGTGTATCTTGGCATGGAGATCGTACGAGACCGCAGACGCCGGACGCTTCTATTACATCAGGCCCGATACGCACGCGTAGTGGGGGAGTGCTTCAGTGACCTCATTGGCGCAGTGCCCACGACCTCCATACCTCACACACCTGACGGGCCGGATGCCCTGAAGGTGGATGATCCCATACAGCTTGAGGAGACAGTAGATGTGACCTTGTACTTCCGCCTCATCGGATCTCTGATGTACCTGGCCATTACCACACACCCCAATATTGCTTTTGTCGTCAACCTCCTTGCACAATTCTCCCAGGATCCACTTGTAAGAGCCTTCCAGGCGGCTGTGCGAGTGGTGCGGTATGTGGTTTCCATGCCCTACCTTGGACTCTGCTTTCGTCGGCAGTGCTCGGTGGTTCGTGATGGCTACACGGACAGCAATTGGGCCTAGAGCCCGGATGGATGTAGTCACACCGCTCATGTGTTCTTGCTCGGTGGTACCGTTGTGTCCTGGCATAGTGGGCAGCAAGACCACATTGCACGTAGCTTGTCGAAGGCAGAGTATGTTGCTCTAGGTGCAGTGGCTACTGATGTAGTGTGGCTGCCGCGCCTGTTCCGTAGAATTCCTTGTACCTTTCTTGGTATCTCTCGTCAGTCCAAAGCCTGACGCTTTTGGGATCCATCAGGGTACTACATCGTCGAGTCCCGCGATGCCCTCTTCTTTGAAGAGCTCTTTCCCTGTGATCTCGTTCGCTTCGGCTCGTCGCTGTCCTCTCGTTGCGTGGGGTAGTGGTGAGTCCGTCCTCCAACCCGACGCTTCCGGGTGGCACATCACCTGGTCCCTCTAAACTGGTAGCCCCATTTGCGTCTGCTGGCCCCTCCGGACTAGCAGTCCCAGTCGCGCCAGCTGCCCCCTCTGGGCCAGCAGCCTCAGTTGCCCCCACTAGCCCCTCTGGGCAAGCAGCCCCAGTCTCGTCTGCTGGCCCCTCCGGGCTAGCAGCCTCAGTTGCGCCCGCTGGCCCCTCCAGGCCAACAGCCCTAGTCGCGCCCGCTGGCCCCTCTGGTCCAGCAGCCCCAGTCGTCCCCGCTGGCCCCTCCGGGCCGGCAGCCCCAGTCGCGCCCGTTGGCCCCTCCGGGCCGACAGCCCTAGTCGCACCCATTAGTCCCTCCGTGCCAACAGCCCCATCCTCCCTCTGACGGGCTAATGCCCGTCGGACTCGATGCCATCTCCTATCCTACCACGCTACAGGTGTGGCCCAGGCGACAACCTCCGACCCAGGACGTTAGTGAGCACGCAGACCGCCACACTGCACCATGTGGCTCCTCAGCTCCCTATCGCTCCACGTGTCTCTTCCACTCCTACGGTCGTGAGTGGGGACCCTGGCACCAAGGCCCTTGGCCATACCACTTTGGCCATCATTACAGACCTTCACCCGGGCTCCACACTGGGCTACGTCATGCTCCATCACGAGCATCGACATGCTGTCATGGCTGCACTCTTGCGCATCCCACCTGGAGCTCGAGATGCACACGCTCTCTCAGTCCACTCCATAGCATGCTCGAAGGACCCAGCCACCCTTCACGAGGCTTGAGCCTCTCCTGAGGCTACACACTAGGATGCTGCCTGCACGGACGTGCTTGGTGCTATCCGGCAGCACCACATGTATGAATTCGTCGACCTCCCTCCAGGTCAGAAGGCCATCGGTGCCAAGTGGGTCTTCCGGCAAAAATGGAAGCCGGAAAGGTCCTTGGAAAAGTACAAGGCCTGCCTCATAGCCAAGGGGTTTGCTCAGGTCCCTGGGGTTAATTACGATCAGATCTTTGTCCTAGTTGGTCGGTTCTCCACTCGTCGGGCGCTCTTCAGCCTGGTTGCCCAGCATGGATGGGAGCTGCATCAGATGGACGTCAGCAACGTTTTCCTCCATGGCTCGCAGGAGGGTGAGGAGCTCTACATGGTGCAGTCCCCAGGCTTCGACGATGGCACTGGGAGAGTTTGGCGGCTGCGGAAGGCCCTCTATGGTCTGAAGCAGTGACCTTGGTGTTGGAACCAGGAGATCTACAGCACGTTCCTCCGCGGCGGCCTCCTGCGCAGCACTGCGGACCCCGCATTGTTCGTCAGTCCGCGAGGCTAGACCTTCGCCGCTGTTCTAGTCTACATCGACGATCTCCTCATTGTGTCACCAGATATGGCTGTCAGGGACCTTGTGCACACCACCTACCTGATGAAGGATCTTGGGTTTGCCCGACTCTTCCTGTGCATGGAGCTTGAGCATGATTGCTCCCAGGGCATCCTACACTTCCACCAGGCTGCCTATGAAGAGACTCTTTCCACTCGCTTCACTGAGGACCTACCCCTCATGCTGAGCGCATATTCACCTATGTCACCTGATGCCCAGGTAAAGCTGAAGAATCCTGACCCAGCCGTTATGGGGGAACCAGCTGACGTGACCACGCATGTCCTAGTCATCGGGTCACTGATGTTCCTGGCGACGATGACACGCCCAGAAATTGCGTTCACCGTCAACCTCTTGGCTGAGCTATTTCAGGAGCCGCGTCAGCTCCACTTCGAGGCCACGATCCGAGTATTGGGCTATGTCGTCTCGACTCCTGGGTGAGGTCTCATGTTCCACCGCCAGCCGTCTGTTGTCATGGTGGGCTACACTGACAATCACTGGGCCGGCAGTCCAGACGATAAGAGTCAAGGCTGGATCTATCTGAACGGCAACACGGCTGTGTCCTGGCATAGTGGCAAGTAGGGGTGCATTGCACGTAGTAGTACTAAGGCTGAGTACATGGCCCTTGGCTCAAGCGTGTGTGAGATTGTGTGGTTGTGTTTTCTGTTGTCTGAGTTGTGTCAGTCCGTCACATCCATCACGTTGCATTGTGATAAAGAGACTGCCATGGCCATGGCGTGCATCACACACACACAAAGCACATCAATGTTGAGTACCACTATGTGCGTTTGTTGTTGAACGACGGCAGCATCAGCATTGTGTGGGTTGAGACAGCACGGCAGCTGGCTGACTTCTTGATGAAGGCACTGAAGTGCGACTCCTTCAAGAAGGTTGTGCGTTTGGTCGACGTGGGTCCGTGTGTTCCCTCTTTGTCCCTGCCTGCGTCTCTGCGTGCCCTGTGGGAGTCTGGCTGTTAAATGCCTCTCTGCCCGCCCATATGCACTACGCCTGTGAGTCATGGGGGAGTTGGTTTTTTTCTCACCTCTCATTGTGCTCTGTTGTGTCCCTCCGGCTTGTGTACATCGGTGTGTAGATGACTGACGGCGAGACTCGATGCTACTAGAGTGTCATCCGGTGGAGCCAACATATGCAGAGGCCTACTCGCAGTTCGTTGGAGCCTCCTCCCTCCGGCGATGTACTCAGCTTCATTGCCAGGCCTCCTCGGCGGTCGGGCCATCGGCGGTCACTGCAACTATAGATGTTGTCTGCATATGTCGAGTGCTGCATCTGACCGTACCATTGCGTGTCGTGCTCTGCTTAGGGTCCGAGTCTCATGTTAGCGTGGCACTGTTGTCATTAGGGACTAGTGTAGGTGGTGCCTAGGTTTCAGCAGCCATAACTCTACACTGCTGTTCCTTTAGCTGATTTTGACCGCATGACTGCATTCGCAACCTTAGTATTATGATATCGTCCAGTTTGTAGGCAAACGGACAACACCCGGGTTTTGGGTTGTCGGCTGTCTAGCAGAGCTCACCAAGAAAACCCTGCATGCCAGAAAATAGGTCTATTTCCTGATTGACTGGTTAGCTGAGGAACAAGTTCTACAGAGCTGGGAGGGAGCTAGAACTTGGAGGGGTCTCCCATTGTTGCTCATTCTTCATTCCTAATAAGTCACTTTCAGTTTTTAGCTACTTTCTAGCGCTAACACCGGCGCACACGTTTGAGTTCCAAACTCAAAGCACTCAGACTTAGAGTCTAGAGCTTAGACTGAGGGGGCAGCAGACTAAGCAACAAGCATGGAAACTTACATGCTGCATCAACAACGCCACTGTCCTAACCCGCGCTCTTGCAGTTTCTAGCTTAGGATATTATTGGTGGATTGACCGTGGACACAATTTGCATGTTTTTGAATTGTGTGTTCACTGTTTCTTGTTGGATGCATGCATCCAACCATCTTCCGGCTTGAGATTCTGTATGTGTAGGTTCAGACGGCGTAGCGTTCTGACTTGTGTACGCTGAGTTACGGATAAAACAGTGGTTTTGGGCCAGTTTCAGGACAGACCTTGCACTACCGCGTGTGACACCCACCGTGCGCCATGGCAGGTACTTATGCCATGGACCTGTCATTTGTCTTTTCTCTCTGCAAATGCTATTGAAGCATTCTGACACTTTGCCTTGTGTCGCCTAGCCAGACCCTTTCCGTCGTGTGCACGACTTGTGACTGTCGTCACCATCTGACCAGGCACTGACACCTAGTCAATGGCGGTATCTCTAGGAAGCTTCCATGCATCTTCTCAATGTTATGCCCCTTATGTACACGAGTCCCTAAAATTACATTCGTGGCCCACCGCGCGGTGACTTCATGATTTTACATCGTTCAGCCGAGGGAATTTTGGCCAACTTCCCTGCCTCCGGTATTCCATTTGTTAATTTTTGCGCATCTCTCATTGTGCTTTCTTGTGTCCGCTCGGCTTGTGTACATCGGCGTGCAGATGACTAACGGTGAGACTCGACGTTGCTGGAGTGTCGTCCGGTGGAGCCAACGCACGCAGAGGCCTACTCGCAATTCATTGGAGCCTCCTCCCTCCGGCGACATGCTCAGCTCCATCGGTAGGCCTCCTCGGCGGTCGGGCCGCCGGCGGTCAGTGCCACAGCAGATGCTTTCTGCATGCACCCAACACTGGTTTTGACTGTGCCATTGTGTCTGCACCATCATGCTCTACGTGGGGTCCATGTCTCTTGCTGCGTGGCACTGTTCGGCATCATGGACTGTCGTAGGCACTGCCTGGATTCGGGCAGCCATAACTCTTTGCTGCTATTTTTCTAGCTGATTCTGACTGCACGATTGCGTTCGCAGCGTCGGTATTTTGGTATGGTCTAGTTTTCAGGCAGAACGGACGAAGCCCGGGTTTTGGGCTGTCGGGCGTCTGGCAGGGCTCACCGAGAAAACCCTGCCTGCCCGAAAGTAGGTCTAGGACTATTTTCTGATTGGCTAGTTAGCTGAGTAACAAGTTCTACAGAGCTGGAGGGGAGCTAGAACTTGGAGGGGTCTCCCATTTTTGCTCATTCTTCATTCCTAATCAGTCACTTTCATTTTTCAACTGCTTTCTGGTGCTAACACTAGCGCACACACTTCTGAGTAATAAACCCAGAGCTTCCAGACTCAGTCTCTAGAGCAGCAGACTAAGGGGGCAGTAGACTTAAGCAACGAGAGTGGAAGTCCACACGCTGCATCAACAACGCTGTTGCCCCAACCTGCAACCTAGTTTTCCATTTTGGTATCAGAGCCAGAGCGTAGCAGGAGCAGCAGAAGACTGGCATCCAGGTGCCTGACAACGCCGGTGGACCTCCATACGCGCCAGTGCAGGGGAAATGCTGCTGGATTTATGCCGGCAGCATTGACCCACCTGGTGGCAGCGACATAAATTTTCCCATGACCATTCGGCCAGGGGAAATGCTGCTAGATTTTTTCTGGTAGCATTGACCCCCGCGCGTGATGCGAGAAGGTGAGCGCCAGGCCGTGTCCGACACCTGCGGACGACAACACACATGGCAACGTCACCCAGGCACAGTGACTGGAACCAGCGAGTAGCAGCAGCAGCCTGCAGCAGCAGCAGCACCCTACAGCAACAACAGTAGCACACAACTGCATCGAGCAATGGCAGCAGCAGCCAACAACACCTGCGTGCAGCAGCAGCTGCCGGCAACAGCAACCGCTCGCACCAGTAGTAGCAGCCAGCAACAGCAAGAAGCAACGGCAGCCACCAGCAGTTGCTCGCAACAGCAGCAGTAGCGGCACCGAGCAGTAGCCGTAGCAAGCTGCAGCAACTGTAGTAGCTGTAGCAGCAAGCCGTAGCAGCAGCCGGCTACAACAGCAGCAGCCGGCTACAATAGCACCAGCAGAAAGCAGCAGCCGGCAGCAGCCAGTAGCAGCTACTACTGCTCGTAGCCCGCAGCTCGCCGCGAGCAGCGGGTTGCAAGCAGCAAGCCCCTGCTCGCTGCGAGCAGCAAATTCCAAGTAGTGAGTAGCGAGCTCATTGCTCGTAGCGCGCTGCCCACTGCAAGCAGCGAGGCTCGCTGTGCTAGACAAAAAGGGAAAAAAGAAGAAAAAATGGAGACAAAGAATTCCTCCACCCCAGACGCAGCTGCCATAGCTGCTGCAGCAGCCATAGCAACCGTAGCAGCACGCAATAGTAGCGGCAGCGGCAACAGCAACAGTAGCAGCAATAGCTATAGTAGAAACAACTACAGCTGTAGCAGTTGCAACTAGAGCAACAGCAGTAGAAATAGTAGCAGCAGCAGTTGCTGCTGCCACAACAGCAATAGTAGTAGTAGTAGCAGCAGCAGCTGTTGCAATAGCAGTAGCAATAGCAGCAGTAGCAGCAGCAGTTGTTGCTACCATAGTAGCTGTAGAACTAGCAACAGCAGCAGTAACAGTAGCTATAGTAGCAGTAGCAACATCAGCAGCAACAGGAAGCAGTGGCAGCAGCAGTAACAGTAGTAGCAGCGGCATTAATAATAGTAGCCGTTGCAGCTGCGCAACAACAGCCCTGACATCTGCCACTACTGACGTCAGCATCCAGCCTCATTATTGACATCACTACTGACGTCATCAACAAAAAAGAGGCAGAAGGGTAGGGAAGAGACTTTATAGCAGTAGCAGCAGCAGATTACATTGTAGCAGGTGTTGATGGCAGCCGTCCCACGCTGAATTCACTACTGACATCAACAACACAAAAAAACAAAGAGAGGGGGCACCAAAACCATGGCTAACAGCCCTAGCGGGGAGGGGTCCTCCTCCGTTGGGGGGGGCCCAAGGGGGTACCCCCCCTTTTTTTGCACCAGCTACAACAGCTGCAACAGTAGCAGCAACAGCAGCAACAACGGTAGCAGCAGCAGGACCAGGAACAGTGGCAGCTGCAACTACAACAGCAGCAGCAACAGCAGTAGCTGTAGCAACAGCAGCAATAGAAGCAGCAACGGCAGCAGCAGTAGTAGCAGCAGTAGCCAACAGGCGTCGTCGCCGACACCCCTGATCCCTTAGCTGCCATTCAACAACAGCTCACCACCTTGACGTAGCAGCTTGTAGTACTATAACCACAGGCCTCACAGACGGCCACCAGTGCTCCGCCGTAGTTCATTCCTTCTGGGCAGGCCAGCCCCGCAGTGTCCGCTGCCACGCATTACCTGACGCAACAGCAGACTCAGCGCCAGCGGCATATAGTGACCTCCGTCTTTGGCCCCACTCTGGATGCCGGTCGCAGGCAAAAGGACTTTGAGACGCCGTCCCCGTCGCTTCAAGCTGGCGAACAGTTCCGGAGTTGGGAGCTCAGCTTTAGCATCTGGGCGCAAGGTGAGGGCCCGTAGGCATACTACACTCTTCCGTACGACTCCACCGAGGTCGACTAGCTGTATGACGCTGGTTGCGGCGTCCGCGCCCTCGTCCCTGTTGCTCTTCCGGCTTCCTGCCTGGCCCTAGAGCCCTTTCTTGGTGACTTTACCGCTAGTAGCATCCAAGACCCTGCAACCACGTGGAACGTCCTCACCGGTCCCGCCGGCGCCAGCTCCACAGCAGCATCACCCGCAGCCGTCGGCTGCCTCGTTCCCTTCATCGGTGCTGTCCTTGTTCTATTCGAGCTCCGGCGCCGTCACTCCTCACTCAGTCTACACTACCGGGCCGACCACGTGTGAGCGATAGTTGGAGCAGTTCATTGCACTCCAACTTGGCCTGCCTCGCCCGCCCCCCCAGGAAAGCGCGAGTTGCATCACCTCCTACTCGCCCCCCTTGCCCTGCATGACTGAGACTGAGTTGCAGTCGTGTCTTGCCTCCTCATCTATCTCGCTGTCTCCTGTGGTCTCCTCTCTCGCCCTCCGTGACGACATCGCATGGCTTGATGAGCGAGAACGTAGGCTCGGACGAGGCTGTAGCCAAGGTGGATGCCAGCCGGGAGGGCGCGTCCAACAGCGACGCCAACCATGACGTCCATCACCACAGTAGTAGCAGGCAAACGCGCAGGGCGCCTGCTCAGATTTCCGTGCACTCATCTCGTGCGCTGGACGATGGATAGGTACCGAGGGCACCTACTCCCGGTGGTAAACACCAAGCCACGGGAGAGAATGAGGCCAGTAGGAACTATCACTCCTGGAGGTCACGGCGTCCGGGTCAGCAAACGTGACCAGACGGGAAGAGCTGCACTACCACAGCCCGCCCGGAGACAACAGTCTGACTAAATGCGGCCACTAATGTTGCTGCCACTAATGGAGCGAAGACTGCTCCAAGACGAGAAGGGGTGGCGGCTGCAGGTGCGGCTGCTGCTCTAAGCGGTAGACGACCCAGCCCTCGGAGATGGTAAGACTCGAATCCGCCGTCGATCCTACGGGGTGAAGTGCGTGCACCAATCCACGGGCCCGAGGGAGCGCCGGTCCATGACGCATCTTGAAGCGGAGATCGCTGCTGACGACAGTCCGCTGTCGGCTCTGAAGGCGAAAATGCAAGCTCTCACGCAGCCGCCGCACTAAGTAGTCGTTGACACGCCAGCGCCTAATGCTGCTATTGCAGCTGTGAAAGCTGCTGCTACTACGGCGGTGGTAGTTGGAAGATTATCCTTTTTTTTCCTGTTTTTTTTTCCTTGCCCACGGCCACCCCCCTCTTTTTTACCTTTTGCCCTCACCCTCCACCCCTTTTTTTCTAGGTCTCCACTCTGCTCGCCTTAGGCCCTCGTCTTTTTTGTTTTTTTTTGTTGATTTTTCTCTCTTTTTTTTCACTCGCTTTCAGGCGTACCCCTTTTTGCATTTTTTGTTACCCGTCCCCCCCTTTCTCGATTGCCCGTAAGGTGGGCGAACAGAGAAAATAAGGGGGAGGTTGTCCGGCTTGTCCGGCCCTCCCTCCCGTGCACACAATCGCTCGCTCGCTCGCTGAGCAAGAGAGTGAGCGAGTGGGTGTGGGGGGAGGAGGGAGCGAGGGGGGGGTCCTGTCCGCCCCTCTCACCCGGCCCCTCCGTCGGTCGGGCGACGGGGCCCACGGGGCCGAGGGGGCCCACGGGGCCGACGGGCCGAGGGGACCCACTGTTAGTGTTTGACACACACGCAAGTGACCTCTTGTCTCTGCCCACTCACTCACTGCACGAGACTGAACACTTTTGAAGCCATGGTCCAAGCAAGGCTGTGCGGGTGCAAAGCAGGAGTGATTCCAGCCATGCACACGCCCTTCTGTGGTGGAACCATGCAATTCTTAGTGGTTGACTGTGAGCCACTCGGTGGTTGAAAACTGAGGGATTACCTGAGTTGATGCATGCACCACATACGCTCGTGGTCGATGTGGTTTCTGGAACTATGTTCATGCATGCTGTGCAGGTTGTTTGGTTCTTACCCGGGTTGCTGATCCTATGGAGCCACACACTCAGTCGCTCTGAGGTGTCAGAAATCACGGCGGCATTTTGCCGACCGGTCAGGTTCGACCCCGGGGTGGCGACTGGGCCCCACTTCGAGTCACTCGAGTGGGTGGCTCGGCCAACCGCGGCTAAGACCTCGCTTGCTCGTTACTCACGTACTTGTTGTTTTCTCTCGTTGGCTCTCAACTAGGTTTCTCACATCACTCTCTTCACCCGGTCCATGGATGCTTCTCCTCCTAGACTAGTGTGTGTGAGAGCTTAAGGCGGTCTCTTGCCGCAACCTACTGGTATCAGAGCGGGAGGGATCCCTCCCTCCGCTTCTTCGATTCGGGACCCGTGGAATAGAGATGCCGAGCGAGTGCATCGACATCACGTCGTCTGCACCTACCCTTCGCAACCTCGCCACATGGCACTGCACCATGTGATGCCTCACCACGGCATCACTCTACCGTGGCCCTTCTAGGCTAAGGGTACTGCTCACTCTAATCCCGAGTCCCGTGCTCCACTCTCGGATCCGTGCGTCTCTCTTCTCCTCTCCTGCAGCAGCTGCCCCTTGACGATCTCTGCCCACGTGGGTTCAGGCCTCTTGCCTTCCCACTGCTGCGGCCTGCTTCTCCGGCTCCGCATCTTGGAGTCACTGTCGAGCCCGTGTGCATTCTCACATCGGGCGCTGCTCTCATCGGCACCTCACCACCTTCTCAGCCACATCGGTAGCCGCATCTGCGGCTTGCAGTGCCGCCCTGACTTCACCACCGGAGTCAGAGCCTATCCCCTTGTCACCAAGGGGTTGGTGTGAGCAAGCACGCACGGACGAGATACTCGCGCGTTACGAGGCAGAGCAGCTGCGCGTGTGGGAACGTCGCAGCCAGTGCCACAGCCCTGGCTACCATTCGGGGGAGGACTACGACCCTACGGAGCACCTTGTGCATACCGACGTCGCGGAATACGCGACCTACTGCCAGTCTACATCAGACGACTCTCCAACTGTGCAGAACGCACCAGCCACGGGGCCACTACGTGAGCAACATCGTCCTACATCACCTGTAAGCTCACCTGTCGCACGTAGAACCCGTCAGAAGATTCTTCGTCTTCGTGCCGCCCACTCTGGGGCGGCACCAACTTTGGAAACAACAGGTAGACCGCGGACAGAGGATTCTGCCCACCGCACTGCCTCACCAGCAGCGTCACGGTCAGCTCCATCTGTCCCTATATCCCCTGGCACATTCTCAGTGCTGGAAACCGCACTTGTCTCTAGCTTGGCTGTTGCGTCCACTTTTGCGGCCACGGCCCGTGCAGCACGTGCACCTGCTACCACCGCAGCCGGACGGGCGATTGACACTTACACTGCCACAACATTGATCAGGGCCCTCTTGCTGCAGCCACTGTCAATATCGTCACTCAGATTGCAGCCGGTGCTGACTCCATTGCATCCGCAGCAGCTTCGGCAGCCACGTCACTCTCCAGTGCGGTCACATCCATTCGCGACTCCACCGCTCAAGTGTCGACTACTGCAGCATCCTCATCCTTCGGCCCTCAGGTCGGCCTCTTGGTCACCGCCGCAACAACCGTATCAGCTCTCACTGGTGCAGCTCTCACTGGAGTTGCCTGCTTCATCGTCTTCGCTTCCTCTTCTGTAGCAGTCATTGCGGCGTCAGCTGCCGCAGCACTGTCCCCCTTGTTCAGTCTACACCGCTAGGCTGGGTGAGCAACCTCTCTCCCACCTGTTGTAGCTTGCTTGCCTTCTCTTTCTCTACTCTCTGTGTCTGCTTGCACCATCCTTCCTTTGGCTGTGCAGCATCACCACTACAAACCCACTCTTATCTCTCCACACCCACTGGGGCAGGGGAAACTCTGCCCGAAAAATCTTGTCAGTCTCTTGCGTTGCACGTCATGCCAGTTGATGATGATCAATATGCGACACTGCAGGAAGAGCTGCGCAAAGAGCGCACAACTCTCCAAGCAGCTCTCACTGCACAGCGTGCCGCTGAAGACAAATTGCGTGCTGAGCAGGGTGATCAGGACACATATGTAGACCACATCGGCGACCTTGTCCTCAATCGTCTGCAGCCTGTCTTGCGCTCCACGCCTGCACTTTTTGCTGCTGCTGACATCGCTGCTGCCTTTTCTTCCAACCCCGCTTCCGCATCCACCAGCGCTGGCTCTCAGCACGCTGACCCCGTGGCCGCTGCAGCCGCTGCAGGCACCGCCGCTGCTAAAGCCCTCGTGCAGCCTGCGCACCGCAAGCCAGACTTTGACTCCACACCACCTCACTTTACCTCTAACCTCTCTTTCGCGTCCTGGGAGGTTCGCTTCAGCGCTTGGGCGCAAGATGAGCAGCTTTGGGAATACTACCACCTGCCTAATCCCACTGCTCAACCCCCTTTTGTTCCCACTGATGTTGAGTCTGTGCGCGCTGTGCGTGCACTCATTCGCGCTGGCCCTGATGATCTCACTGATGAGATCGGGTCCTATAATGCTGATACTACGCGTCGCACACCCGCTAACCCTGTCGGTGCCTATGCACTCATCAAGCGTCGCACCACTGTTACTGGTCATGCTGTAGAGAGCGTGCTGACTGTCCAGTTCAACACTTTGTCCATGCGTGTTGATGAGACTGCGGACGCCTATCGGGCTTGCAGTCTACGTCTGCTAAAGGATCTCGGCAAAGCTGCCCCTGGGCAGCTATCGGCCGTTCTGTCCATTGTCAATGGCTTCATCCCTGAGCTGTCCGACATCTTCAGGGAGGTGAAAGCCTCTGAGCTTGAGCGTATTGCTGCTGAACCTGTGCCCGCTGATTCTCCACCTGGCATTGGTGCCCTTTGGGAGTTCACCTCCCAGCGCCTCACTGACTGGTGGAGTACCCTCCAGAACAAACGCATTCATCGTGCCGCCACTGCCGCCACGACCACAATTCTTCCCTCTACCTCACCTTCTTCTTCCTCCTCCCCACCCACCTCTCCGGCCTCGTCCCTTGTGCATCAAGGGAGTGGTGGGGGGGGGTCGGGGCAAAGGTGGTGGACGGGGCAAAGGGTCCTCAACATCTGGCCCTGGCGGGCAATCAGGCCGTGGCAAAGGTAAAGCCACCAACTCCACCGTCGGCAACGCAACTTCCTCTTCCTCTACCTCCAGGACTGTCACGTGCTGGAACTGTGGGGCCTCTGGTCATTCGGTACCAAAGTGCCCTGCACCGCCCGACAACGAGCGCCTGGCCTCGGCCATGCGTGCTCACTGGGCACGCTCCTTTGGCAGTTCTGGCGTGCCTGCAGCCCCTTCTCGGACTGCACCCACGCTATCGCCACCCCATCACCGCCCCTCCTCCCTTGAAGCAGCCGCCTACCACACCGCCGCTGCGCCATCCCTTGTCCCTTACCCTTGGGGGTGGCCTTCAGGGTGTGGTGGGCCAGTTTTCTACGGCCTACCCTCCAGCGCCTATTCTGCTCCACCCAGGGCGACCTCGCCCTACTCTTCCCGTCGTATGTCCGCCGGCGTCATCATCACTCATGACCCTCCAGATGATGAGCGACAGTTGGACGCTGCTCTCTCCCACGCCGTCCATCAGCGCCACCTTTGTGATCGGGGAGGTGAGAGTGACCGCTCTGAGTCAGAGCCTCTTACGTGTGCTGTCGATGGGGTGTTACGTGGTCCGACATTTGGTCATGTTCTTGGATGTCCCCCTGATGATGTGCCGTGGATTGAAGAATGGCAATCTCATCGTTTACCGCATTGTCTTGCTGTGTGTGGTCAGTGTCTCGTCCTGCATGTTGTCGTTGCTGCTGTGAGTCATGACCCCGCCCTTGTTCGTGCGTCCGGGGGCTTCTAGATCCTTGACTCCGGCGCCACTCACCACATGACTTCGTCGCGTACGTCCTTTGTCTCTCTTGGCCCCGTTGGCACCATCCGTTTTGTCTGCACTGGCTCTAGTCAGCTGTTACCTGTATAGGGTGTTGGGGTTGTCTGCTTTGTTGGCCCTGGGGAGGAACTGTTCTTGCCTGATGTCCTGTATCTTCCATCGCTTGAGCTGAGTCTGTTGTTTGTCACTACGCTCGACGACCAGGGCATGGACTTCTCCTCCAGCCACGGCATGTCCTCTGTCTCTCATCGCATCTCTGGTCGCATTCTTCTTCACGGCACACGCTGCGATTGCTTGTTTCGCGTTCCTACCTTCGCGCCGGCACCCGCTACTGCCACCCATGTGCATGTTGCTCGCTCTCTCTCCCCTTCTCAAACTCAGCTGCTGCATCGCCGCTTATGCCACATCCACACTGCTGCCATTGACTCTCTTGTTCACACACTACCCGCTGACGGCCTAGATGCCAGCTCCTTCTCTTCCCCTTGTCCTTCTGGCTGCCTCTCTTGTGATCAAGGGAAAATGCATCACTCTCCTTTCTCCACATCTGAGACACGCACTTCTGCCCCCTTCCACTTGTTGCATGCTGACGTCATGGGGCCCCCGCCCCATGACACCCTTGGGGGCGTTGGTCGCTATGTGCTCTGTCTCACACACGACTTCTCTCGCATGAGTTGGGTCTTTGCTCTCAAGCAAAAAGGTGATGTGTGTCCCACAATCGAGTCCTGGCTTCCCCAGGCCGAACTTGCGTGTGGTCGTTGTCTTCGCGCTTTTCGCTGTGATCACAGCGGTGAGGTCATTGGGCCCACCTCCCGCTTTCTCTCCTCTCGTGGTGTCCATGTCGAGACCACCGCTCCTTACACTCCTCAACAAAATGGCGTGTCTGAGGCTGGAATCGCACCCTTGCTGACGGTGTCCGCACCCTTCTTGCTGCTTCTACACTCTCACCCATCTTCTCCTTTGAGGCCATGTCCTACATGACCTGGGTTTGGAACCGCGTACCCCATGGTCCTCTCCCTCGCCATGTCACACCATTTGAGCGCTGGTTCGGCCATCGCGCTGACCTTCGCCTCGCTCGCGTCTGGGGCTGTGTCGCCGCTGTCTGGCTTCCTGAGGACTTGCGTGATGGCAAACTGAGTCCGTGCGCTCACCTGTGCACCTTTCTCGGTGTCTCGACCATGTCAAGGCCTGGCACTTCTGGGACCCAGATCGCGCCCGGGTAGTCGAGTCCCGCGATGCTTTGTTCTTTGAGGATGTTTTTCCTCACGATTTGTCTCGGGTCGCCCCTCCTTCCTCCTTGTCCCCGCTCCGTCGGCTTGGGGGGGTGGGTCTATTCCAGCCTCCGTTCTCGCTGGTCCGTCTTCCTTGACCTTGCCCCCCCGTGGTCCTGGTCCTCTCTCTAACCCTGCTGATGCATCTTCCCCGAGCTTGACCTCTTCTCCCGCATCCTCTTCTCTGTGTCCTTCTCACACGACCACCTCTCATACGTCTCCGGCGCCTACCCCACATTTTTCACCCTCTTCTTCGTCAGAGTCCACGTCCGTCCCAGCCAGTGTCCCTCCACTGTCTGAGGACACTACTCCACACTCACCCCAGCGTACTGTCTCTGATGCCCCCTCTCAGGCACCCTTGGTTGATACTGAGCCTGTCTCCCTTCCAGTTTCAGAGACACCTCCAGTTTTACCTGAGCCATACACCCGTGGAGGCAGACTCCGAGCCCTTCCCCAGACATCTGCCTCTCAGTCACAGAGTCGCACCCGGTCCAGTGCACCCTCCACTGCAGCTGGCTCCACAGCCAGGCCTACAGGACTTGACGTCATTGGTCTTGCCATCAGTGTAGTCCATCCTAGTTCAGCGGTGGGCTATGCACTTACTTCCCATGAGTTTCATAGTGCCTTGGATGCATCTGCAACACGATATGTTGCCGCCTGTTTTGCTGCTAGTGGTCTCCCTGCTCTGACCTCACTCCCTGCTGAGCCTACCATCGTGCATCATACTAGGGAGGCTGCTCATGCTGAGCGGTGGGAGGAGGCCATGCTGGAGGAGCTTAAGGCCTTGAATGAGCATGAGGTGTTCGAGCTGGTAGACCTCCCACCCGGCAGTAAAGCCGTCTCAGCCCGTTGGGTACTTCAGCGCAAGCTGAAGCTTGACGGCACAATTGACAGATATAAGGCACGCCTCACTGCCAAGGGCTTGTCCCAAAATCCCGGGCGTCGACTTTGATGAGACATTTGCTCCTGTCGGTCGCTACACTACCGCCCGGGCTCTCTTGAGCCTGGTCGCCCAGC
>SZWC01002535.1:5753-18769 GCA_023375785.1 Penium margaritaceum | reverse complement strand
CGTCTCAGCCCGTTGGGTACTTCAGCGCAAGCTGAAGCTTGACGGCACAATTGACAGATATAAGGCACGCCTCACTGCCAAGGGCTTGTCCCAAAATCCCGGGCGTCGACTTTGATGAGACATTTGCTCCTGTCGGTCGCTACACTACCGCCCGGGCTCTCTTGAGCCTGGTCGCCCAGCATGACTGGGAGTTGGAGCAGATGGATGTTAACAACGCATTCCTGCACGGTCGCCTTGACGAGGAGATCTACATGGTGCAACCCCCAGGCTTCACTGATGGCACTGACAAGGTCTGGCAGCTGCGCAAGGCACTGTACGGGCTCAAACAATCGCCGCGCTGTTGGAACTTGGAGATCTCCTCCACTCTGGAGAGAGGCGGCTACCATCGCAGCTCTATCGATCCTGCACTCTTTTTGAGTGCACCTTTGCAGCCCCTCGTGGCCATTCTGGTCTACGTGGATGATCTCCTCATTGCATCACCCAGTCCAGCTGCTGTGCAGTCAGTGAAGACCCTCCTCCAGTCGGTCTACAAAATGAAGGATCTGGGTCCACCTCGTGTGTTTCTTGGCATGGAGCTTGAGAGGGACCATCAACGCAGGACACTGCATGTGCACCAAGCTGCGTACATTCGCAGCCTGGGGGAGCACTTCTCTTCACTGCTTGCTGAGACCCCCACAGCATCCACACCGATGACCCCAGCAGGCCAGCGTCTGCTGAATTCGTCTGACCCATCTCAGTTGGGAAACACTGTCGACGTTGCCGATTACCTTAGTATGATTGGGTCACTGATGTACCTCGCCACTACCACCAGAGCCGATGTGGCCTTCTTGGTCAACTTCCTGGATCAGTTCTCTCAGCAGCCCTGGCAGAAGCACCTCGAGGCTGCACTACGCGTAGTTCGCTACGCCTTGTCCACTGCACGTGTCGGCCTGTGTTACAGATCCCAGCCCTCTGTGGTTGTTGATGGGTACACTGACAGTGACTAGGCTCATGATGCGGACACGCGTAGTCGCACAGGCTACATCTTCCTTGTAGGTGGCACCGCCATTTCATGGAAGAGTGGCAAACAGGGATGCGTGGCGCGTAGCTCCAGTGAGGCTGAGTATGTTGCGCTCGGCGCAGGTACGTGTGAGAGTGTTTGGCTTTCTCCCTTGCTGCAACAGCTTCGCGTTCCCATCCGCTGCATCACTCTGCGCTGCGACAACCAGAGCACTAAGGCGATTGCACAGCATGATGGCATGCACCATTCTCGCACCAAGCACATCAACATTGAGCATCACTTTGTGCGTGAGCACATTGCCGCAGGAGACGTTCAGGTTGTCTGGGTCGACACGCGTCAACAACGTGTAGACTTTCTCACCAAATCTCTTAGCAGTGGAATCTTCAAGGCTGCTGTGCATGTTGTCGGCCTGCTGCGCACTCGTGATCCTCCTGGCTGATGTTATGTCTTCGTGATCCTTCTGGCTGATGTGATGTTTTCGTTCCACTCATCGTGAATCCTCGTACGTTGTGTCGGCTGTTCGTCTGTGGGTCATGGGGGAGTGTTAGTGTTTGATACACATGCAAGTGACCTCTTGTCTCTGCCCACTCACTCACTCACTCACTGCAGGAGACTGAACACCATTGAAGCCATGGTCTAAGCAAGGCTATGCAGGTGCAAAGGAGGAGTGATTCCAGCCATGCACACGCCCTTCTGTGGTGGAACCATGCAATTCTCAGTGGTTGAGTGTGAGCCACTCGGTGGTTGAAAACTGAGGGATTACCTGACTTGATGCATGCACCACATACGCTCGTGGTCGATGTGGTTTCTGGAACTATGTTCATGCATGCTGTGAATGTTGTTTGGTTCTTGCCCGGGTTGCTGATCCTACGGGGCCACACACTCAGTCGCTCTGAGGTGTGAGAAATCGCGTCGGCATTTTGCCGACCGGTCAGGTTCGACCCCGGGATGGTGACTGGGCCCCACTTCGAGTCACTTGAGTGGGTGGCCCGGCCAACCGCGGCTAAGACCTCGCTTGCTCGTTACTCACGTACTTGTTGTTTTCTCTCCTTAGCTCTCAACTAGGTTTCTCACCTCACTCTCTTCACCCGGTCCATGGATTCTTCTCCTCCTAGACTAGTGTGTGTGAGAGCTAAAGGCGGTCTCTTGCGGCTACCTACACCCACGGGGCCGACGGGCCCCCTCCGAAGGGCCCCTCGGAGGGGCTCGGCGGGGCCCTCCGAGGGCCCCATTGAGAAGGGGAAGAAGAGAGGGGGGCACGAACGGGGCCGACAGGCCCCCTTAGAGGCCCCCCCCTCAGAGGAGGGCTGCGAGGCCCTCCTTGTAGCGGCAGCAGCAGCTGCAGCGGCAGGTGCAGCTGGTGCGGTTGTTGCTGCTGCTGCTGCTTCTGCTGTTGCTTCTGCTTCTGCTGCTACTGGTGCTCTGCGCAACAGCTGCTGCTGTTGCTTGCTGCTACCCCCGCAGCTACTGCTGCTGCACGCTGCTTCTGCTGCCGCTGCTGCTATAGTAGCTGCTGCTACTGCTATATGCTGCTGTTGCTACTCTACGCAGCAGCTACTGCTACTACTTGCTGCTGCTGCTGTGGATGCTGCTGCTGCACGCTGCTGCTGCTGCCATCGCTACTGCACGCTGCTCCTGCTGCCGCCGCTGCTGTAGTAGCTACTTTTGCTGCTGCTATATGCTGCTGCTGTTGACGCTACTGCTGCAAGGATGCGCTGCTACAGCTGATTTCGCTGGTTCTACTGCTGCTGCACTCTGCTGCTGCTGCTGCTACTGCACTTTGTTGCTGCTGCCGACGCTGCTGTAGTGGCTGCTGCTACTGTTGCTTTTGCTGTTGCCGCTGCAGACGCTATTGCTCCTTTTCGCGGCTCACCGCCCCTGTGGCGTTGACTTGCAGTCGTTTCGCGCTCCCTCACGCTGCTGCCGGCGTGGCGCCTCGTGGCGCGTTCTCTTTGCGTTCCGCCCACTGCTGCTGCTTCTGCTGCTCACACGCCCCCCTGTGCTCTGATACCAATTGGAAATATTTTAGGGCATGCAAGCCCATGCAAAAACGAACATGAGCTCTGTGTGTGAGTGCGATGCAATACGGCAAGAATTCGACTAAGTCTGCAACGCTGAATATAAAAGAACAAGGAGAGAGTACAAATGAGCCCCTAGCGGGCTTAAGTAGGGGCGAAGGCAGCTAGTCGCAGCGGGCCCCGTCACCCCCGCTGAGTCCAAACACACTGCGTACACCATGATAACAATAACGGTGGTCTCCCCGAGGCACCGGAACAGCTCTCCGAGTGCCCGGGTCTCAACCACCGAGAAAATAGGAGCAGTGCCAGAAAATCTCAGAATCAACGTCCAGACATCACACACGGCTTTCCAAACATCGGAAGCGCTAGTACTGCCACCGAGTCTCCTTGTCGCACTAGTATAGTCCACCGGGTGCGCGGGTCTCAACCCACCGAGAAAACTGAGAGCCAGCACCTAGCACTGCTGTCGCTAGCGTGGCCACACAAGCCAGCTAGCCAACTCACTAGCACGTACAGGTGGAGGTGAGAACAGCAAGGGGTTGGCTAGGGACACAAACACAAGTGTCAGAAGCTACAAATGTTTGAAATGTACAGAGAGAAATGACAACTGAGGTCTGGCCAACCTAAATAGTGCCACGGACCTTGTGGATGCACACACACACGCCGCACAACGACGCTTTTTTTCGAGTAGGACAAAACAGTGGCAAAAACACAATTGTGGCCACAATTCCCTACAGACACGTCAGAATGACGAGCCGTTTGGACCAAAACGGCCACGTCGACGAGATCTACATCCTGATAGGATGCACGCCTACGTGCTCTGACACAGCACGAGTCTACAAAATACGGAAGTCTTCTGGGCGCCCGTCGTCACCGGCTGCCAGCCTGCTGCCGCTGTCGCCAGTCTCAGGGATGTACACGTGGATGGACATGAGCCGAGGGGTCACCGTAAGCTGTGTACGACACACACAACAACACTCCCCCATGACCGGAGGGCGAAACACGTCCATGCACATGCAGACACTGACGTTGTACAGAGCAGGAAACGCACAGCCCATACAGGGTGGCACATGAGGAATCAACCTGCAGCAGGGGTGGGGCAGAGTCCAACGGAACGAGTGGCCGCATGAAACTTCGAACGACCCAGAGCCTTGGTCAGAAAATCCGAGCACTGCCTGTCAGTACTCACGTGGATGACTCCGATCTCACCACGATCAACCAGGTCACGCAAGAAGTGATGCTCGATATTGATGTGCTTCGTGCGTGCATGGAACACACCTGAGTTCTTGGTGATGGCCTCCGCACTCATGTTGTCACACTGGAGAACCATGGGGGGAATGGACTGACGCAGTTCACGCAACAGACGGACGAGCCAGACACATTCCGCTGCACCGGCGCCTAGGGCAACATACTCTGCCTCAGCAGTACTGCGTGCGATGCAACCCTGCTTCCCCCTTCGCCAGGACACTGCAGTACCTCCAATGAGGAAGATGTAGCCGGTGCGGCTTTTGCCATCTGGACTCCACGCCCAGTCGCTGTCTGTGTACCCATCAAGCACAACGGACACCTGCTCGCAAAAGCACAGGCCGAAGCGTGCGGTGGACAAAATGTAGCGCACACACCGGACTGCGACCTCCAGTGTTCGCTGGCGCTGGGTCTGCGAGAACTGGGCGAGCAGGTTGACAGTGAAGGCAATGTCGGGCCATGTCGTGGTGGCCAAGTACATGAGCGAGCCGATGACTTACAGGTACAGGGTCACATCAACTGGCTCCCCCAGGTTCGCTGGGTCAACGACCTTCAGGGCGGCCTGCCCCTCAGGGGTCATGGGCGTAGAGGCCGTGGGGACGGCCGCGAGGAGGTCGGCAAAGCGCTCCCCCACGGTCTCTGCGTAGCGTCCCTGATGGACACGGAGTGTGCGACAAACATGGTCGCCCACGATCTCCATCCCCAAAAAGACAGAGGCCTCACCAAGATCCTTCATCTTGTAGGCCGAGGAGAGAACGGCCTTGGCAGCATTCACTGCTCCCAGGTCGGGCGAGGCGATCAGAAGATCGTCCACGTAGACGAGGATGGCAGCGAGTGGTGCTGGGGACTGTGAGATGAACAGGGATGGGTCAGCATCACTCTGAACGTACCCAGCGCGTCTCAGTGTGCTGGTGATCTCCTGGTTCCAGCAGCGCGGTGACTGCTTCAGGCCGTACAAGGCCTTCCGCAGCCGGTACACGCGACTGGTACCATCCTCAAAGCCAGGTGGCTGGACCATGTAAATCTCCTCCTCAAGATCCCCATTTAGGAAGGCGTTGTTGACATCCATCTGATGGAGTTCCCAGTCGTGTTGTGCCACCTGGCTCAGCAACGTGAGTGTGGTCGTCATCCGCCCAACTGGGGCAAAGGTCTCGGTGTAGTCCACACCAGGGACCTGAGAGAAGCCCTTTGCTGTCAGGCACGCCTTGTAGCGCTGCACAGTGTCGTCTGGCTTAAGTTTCTTGCGTAGAACCCACTTGGCCTTGATGGCCTTGCGGTACTTTGGCAAGTCCACCAGCTCAAAGACGCCGTGCTCGCGGATGGCATCAAGCTCAGCCTGGCAGGCAGTGCGCCACTGCTTAGCATCAGGGGCCGACAAGGCCTCAGGCAGACTGGTGGGATCGGGAGCCAGTACTGGTGCACTCCGTGTAGCCAGGGCATATGCTGCAGAGGGAGGGTCGATCGTCACCATGGACTCAGCGGCGTCACGAGCAAGACCACGCTCATGAGCAAGTAGTGCCGCACCAGTGGCACAGCCAGGGTGAACCTCAGCAAGGCCGCGCGCACTCAGGCCGAGGACCTTTGTGCCCGGATCACCGCTGGCGACGCTGTGCATGGGGCGCGGGCGGAGACATCCGCCGGGTGCCCGTGTGTAGGGGTCCGACGGGGCAAGAGCAGTGGGTGCTGCTGACTCACATGCCGGTGTGGATTGCACGGCAGGCGTGCCACTCGAGGCTGGCGTGGCATCACCAGTTGGGGTCAGGCCCACGGCAGACGCAGGCACGTCTGTGACCCGAGACAGGGACAGCTCAACGCCAGACACGGATGCGGACGCAGGATCAGAATGAGCTTCTGACGTAGAAGCAGACGCAGGGTCAGACTCAGTCTCAGACGCGGAAACAGACGCAGGATCAGGCAGAGCCGCAGACGCGGAGGCAGACTCGGACGCAGACGCAGACACGGGTGAGCACGGAGAGTCAGGGGCAGAGGAGCGAGCCACAGACGGGGCGGGGCTGGGGGTGCCGGTGGGCACAACCGCTGGGGACAGCCCCGGGGGTGCCGGCGTCGGAGTGACCGCACTGGATGGGGGCACTGTGCCAACCGGACCAGGAGCCTCCCCCACACGACAGGGACCGGAACACCCAGGGGCATGAGCAGCACGCAGAGTGTGGATGCGAGCAAGGTCGCGAAAGGCGAGATGCTCGAAGAAGAGAGCGTCACGGGACTCCACGATGCGGCGGTGCTCAAGGTCCCAGAACCGCCAGGCCTTTGACCGCGGGGCGACGCCAACGAAGGCGCAGAGGCGGCCTCGCGGAGAGAGCTTGCTCCCCTGCTGCTCCAGCATGAACCAGACGCAGGCAAGGGAGCCCCAGACACGGGCGAGGCGCAGGGCCGTTCGACACCCATACCGCAACTCGTAGGGCGTGCGGTGACCTGGGAGGGGACCGTGGGGAATGCGGTTCCACACCCAGGTCATGTATGCCATGCCCTCAAAGGCAAAGGCCCTCAGGCATGGCACTGTCGGCGCGCATGGCGCGGACCGCATCCTCCATGGTGCGGTTCCAGCGCTCGGAGACACCGTTCTGCTGGGGGGTGGCGGGAGCAGAGAGGTTGTGAAAGACATCGAGCTCGGTGAAGGAGCGTGCCATGTCACCGAGGTACTCGCCGCCACGGTCTGAGCAAAAGGTCTGAAGGCGGTGGGGAGACTGGCGTTCGGCCATGACCAGCCAGATGCGGACCGCAATGGCTGCATCGCTCTTCGGACGTAGGCCGTAGACCCAGCGCATGTGCGTGAAGTCATCAGTCAACGTCAGGACGTAGCGACCGCGGTCTTCCTGAAACTCGACAGGGAGCGGACCCATGAGGTGGGAGTGGACAAGCTCCAGGGGTCGACGAGCCCTGGAGACAGATGCAGGATAAGTAGACCGGTGCATTTTTCCTTCAGCACAGGCCAGACAGTCGGTCGTGGGCGGCGTCTCGCAGGACGCTGCATCAAGACCAAGAGCAGGCTGAGTGCGGATCAGCTTATCGACAGCCCCCAGATGCACATGACAAAGACGTCGATGTAGGAGGTGGTGGTGTTCGGGGGACAGAGCACCAGCGACGAAAACACGGGGAGCGGAAGAGGGAGGCAAAGGGGGTGCACTCGCACAACGCCCAGCAATGTGATACAGATCATCGACGACCGTCCCACTGAGGACGGTCTCCTCGGTGTTGCGCTCAAAGATGCGAGTATCGGCAGCCGTGTGCGTGACACCGAGGCCCATCTTGGTGCAAGCACGGACAGACAGCAGGCTGAGTTCCAGATCAAGGACAAAAAGGACGTCGGAGATGTATACGGGACCAGCGGGCCCGGTGAACTGCACAACCCCAACACCCTGGACAGGGACCTCATGGCCAGCTGCAGCGCGAACAGAGCGAACAGCGCCAACGGGATGCAAGACAACAAAGGCGTCACGACGACACGTCATGTGGTGGGTGGCACCAGAGTCCACGACCCATTTGGCATCTGTGACCCGTGTACAAGGGGCAACGTGGCACTCGGTGACGGAACAAGGCGCGGCAGCAGGCCGCTCGGCAGGCGATGCGGCAAGACGAGCAACGGAGCGGACATGAGACGCATGCAACCAAGACGTGTCATCGAGTCCGTCACGCGCACACGGCTGGGCATGGGGACCACCACAGACATCATCACGCAACGACACAGACAGTCCACAGGCAGTAGGACCCCTCGACTCAGTCAACTCACTCGCACCTCCCTGAGATTAGCGCAGGGCGAGAAGCTGGTGAAGCTCGGCGATCGTCCTGTCGCGCTCGGCGAGCGCCTGGTCGCGAGGATCAGCGGAGGAGCCTAGTGTGGCGGCGGACTCCTCTGGGACGGCTGCGGTAGTGGCAGCCGAGCGGGCGGTCGCACCGGAAGTCTGGCGCATGCGCGCCTCGTGCGCCTGCTGCAGCCCACGGGTGACCTTGGCCCAATCCAGTGGGCGTCCTGTCAGGCGAGTGTAGTCGGGATAGCGATGGTCACCCCCGCAGTTGAAGCACACGAGGCAACGTCCCGTCGTACTGCTAGAGCCGCTGCTGCTGCCACCGCTGTTGCTGCTGCCACCGCCGCTGCTGTTGCTGCTCCCGCCGTTGCTGTTGCGGCTGACACTACCAGTGCTGGTGCCGCTGCTGGTCCCGCCGCTGGAACCACCACCCGACGCTCTGCGACCCTTCTTCCCCTGCGCTGGAGCCGCCGTTGCTATAGACGGAGGGGAGGGCGATGCAACGGCAACTGCAACTGAAGCGGTGCTGCGACGAGCGCGGTTCTCGACGTCCATGCCTGCCACATCCAGAAAGTGGAGAGTGGCCCAGCGCAGTAGGGTCCCGTCGCTCGCCATGTCGCGAAGCAGCGTCTGGTCGAAGTTGCTGAAGACGCGCGCGTAGTCGAGGTGAATGCCGTAGAGGATGATCTGGAGGGCGGAGTATTGTGCAGGAGCGTCGTCCGCAAGATCCTCGTACAACTGGATCGCCCGGCGCCAATAGTCGGCTGCAGACTCCTGAGCAGTCTGGCAGAGGGAGTTGAACTCGGCGAGGCGCTGGGATGTCAAAGCCAAGGTGGCACCCTCAAACAGAGTGACGGCCAGTGCCCATGCCACGCAAGGGTTAGCTCCTGAGCCGGTCAGCAAATCGCCAAGGAACCGACTGAAGTCCTTGGTGAAGTCCGGGGCGGCCTTCATCAGGCCGGAAGCTGCGCGGACTGCCATGTGTGTCCGAGCAGGGTCAGACGCCTGATATGGTGCGAGGTAGTAGGGGAGGACTCCCTCGCTCATGGCCCACATGCGAAAGCGTGGCTCCCAGGACTTGAAGTCGTTCCCACTCCGGAAGACGGGCGGGTCTGACTCAAACCACTAGGGTGGCTTGACCGTCGGCAGGGCAACGGTCGAAGCCACTACGGGGCCAGGCATCGAGGAGGTAATTCCCTTACCCAGGCGGGCCCGTAGAGCCAGCTCCTCAAAGCTCAGTGGGCGGCGAGATGAGCTCGGGTCAGCGTTGGAGCTAGAGTTGGTGCCCTGGAGGGCTGCATTGGCCTCACGCGCTCTACGACGCGCCTCCAGGCAGATGAGGCACGCTCGGAGCACCTCTTCCTTGCCCTCCTCGCCGGAGTCGGAGAGGTTCTCCGCGACTTCATCACCATTACCTCCGTGGGCAAGATGGTCCTCGCTCGGGTCAGTCGACGGATGCTGCTGCTGCTGCTGCTGGGGCAACAAGCTCCTGACCATATCCTGTAGTTTGGCAACCTGCCTGGTCAAGGTACCGCAGCTCTCCGCCCGTAGGTCCGCCAGCGCGCGCACTTGACATGCCAATGTCGTCGGGCTCGGCGGCCGCCGCCGCTGCTGCTGCTGCTACAGCGGTGGCTCCTGGTGTTGCGGCGGGGGCAGCTGCTGTCGCTGCTGCTGCTGCTGCTGCTGCTGTAGTGGCTACTGGTGCTGTAGTGGCGGCTGCTGCTGCTACTGCTGCTGCTGCTGCTGCTGCTGCCGCTGTGGTGATGATGGCGACGTTCGACGTTGACCGCTGACGGCGCTGGCCTCGACAGCTGCGTCGGCAGCTGCCGTTTGCTTCGGCATGGCGACCGGTTTCCTCCCCTGGTTTTCCCCTCCGCGGAAGTCCTCCGCGGAGCTTCTCCACGAAACCTCCCCTCTGCGGAACTTCCTCCCCGCGGAACTCCTCCGCGGAACGTCTCCGCGGATACCTTCCGCGGTGAACCTCACCGCGGAAGCTTACCGCAACTTACCGTGGATTACCGCGGATTACCGCAGACTACCGCGGATTACCGCGGAGCACCGCGGTTTACCGCGATTTCTACCGCTGACCACCGCGGTCAGGTCAAGCGCCGCGGGGGTTCCGCGGTTAAGTGCAGACTGCCGGTCGCGCAGATGTAGAACGCGGCGGGATGCCGCGAGCTGCTCGGGTTTCGCGGTCAGCACGTTCCGCACCCACCGCGGAGCGATGGCGTTCCGAAAGCGAAGGGTGTGCCGCGGACTTACGACCGCGGATCTGCGGCGGGCGGCACTGTTGTGTTCCGGAACGGCAGCGGAGGTGCCGCGGCGGAAATGCGCGGATCCGCGGAACACCGCGGATCTGCAGTGGCGACGTCACCGCGAGGTGACGAAGTCGGAACAAAGAATGTCTCTGCGGCAATTGACGCGTGTTCCGACGCGGTCGCGCGGCTGCCGCGCCCGCCGCGGAGGTCTTGTCATCGCGGAGCACCGCGGAACGACCGCGGAACGACCGCAGAACGACCGCAATGTTTAAGAAAAACGGTCGAAGTGGTGGTGGGCCCTCCCTGGACCTCCCGCCAAGACCGTGGGCACTGCTGCTGCTGCTACTCAAGGCAACGACTGCGGTTGCTCACGACTTCTGCGGCTACTGCGTCTCTGCTGCGCAGCTATGCGAGCACTGGCTCACCGCTCTGATACCATGAGAGACAGCACCTAGCACTGCTGTCGCTAGCGTGGCAACGCAAGCCAGCTAGCTAACTCACTAGCACGCACAGGTGGAGGTGAGAACAGCAAGGGGTTGGCTAGGGACACAAACACAAGTGTCAGAAGCTGCAAATGTTTGAAATGTGCAGAGAGAAATGACAACTGAGGTCTGGCCAACAGAAATAGTGCCACGGACCTAGTGGATGCACACACACACGGCGCACAACTGCGCTATTTTTCTAGCAGGACAAAACAGTGGCAAAAACACAGTTTTGGTCACATTGCCCTACAGACACGTCAAAACGACGAGCCGTTTGGACCAGAACGGCCACGTCGACGAGATCTACATCCTGATAGGCTGCACGCCTACGTGCTCTGACACAGCACGAGTCTACAAAATACGGAAGTCTTCTGGGCGCCCGTCGTCACCGGCTGCCAGCCTGCTGCCGCCGTCGCCAGTCTCAGGGATCTGCACGTGGATGGACATGAGCCGAGGGGTCACCGTAAGCTGTGTACGACACACACAACAACAAAAACTCTCCTAGCTCCCGACAAGCCCACATGGCTACCAGAACGCATCGACCGCGTCTCGCCGGTGCTGTTGTACGTGCTGGAGAAGTCTCGGTGCAGTCCGGAGGCCCGTCGTGTCGTCACGCCCTCCTCTACCATATACCCCGAATGTGGGTATATCGGTAAACTAGCGGTGTCGGTCGTGACGGGTGGAAGCCACACAAACCAACAATGAATGTTTCGATATCGTTCAGTCTGCTTCTCGACGACTCCCGACTTTTATGAAGAAGCGTGGAGGTATTCTCGAAGCCCCTCGAATTCTCGATGAAGCTTTTGGAATTTGCCACCCATGGCGCGACCTCACACGCGTCGCTCGGCTCAAACGCCGATGATCCGACCTATGCTTCATTCTCATTCTCGGCAGTGTATATACGTGTTTGACGCACTCGACACTTTGCATCGAAGTACACTTGCTGATCAATACAAAGTATCCATTTGTCCCAAACACCCGAATCGTCATTTGTCCTGCATCTCATCCTTGTGAACCACCTACGTTCCACTCGCCGTAACATTTCCTGGCTGCCATAGAACCATCAGCACAACCTACGGAGCTCTCGATACACAGGGCCGTATGACAATCAGACAGCTCAAAGCCCATGTGTTGATCAATGGAGGAAGTGGTCAAAATTTCTGGAATCTTTGGACATGGAACACATGAGGTCAGGGAAGGTGGCCAATATATCCTCAGCTTAGCAGCTTGAAAATCATGAGGTCGACGCACAGTGGGCTACGAGTGTAATGACAGAAGTTCCTATTCGCAGAGTTGAAGTACTCGCGTATGTTTACAACATAACATTGAGTGTAGGACATGTGCTCGGCATGACACATTTGATTTGCGGTGCAGAGATGACCCATAAGGAACGAGAACTGGGAGAAGCTTGAATCGCTGTGCAACTGTTTTCTTTTGGAAGTGGGGCACATGTTTACAACCATGCAATGTAATGTGGCTTGAATGGATGATTTGGAAGTGTTATGTTCTTTCCGTACAGATGGGTGTCTTTTGTATCATTGAGATCGGAATTGCCCCGTGAAGCTTTGTGGCTGAAGACCAACAGTGCCAACGTCTTGTGTGCCCCGTCAGCATACCCAGTCATTGCACCTGTTTCAAACGCCACGTCGGACAAATGCAACCTTTGCTCGACTCCGCGTCGCCCCAATCCCATCCCCCCCCNCCCCCCCCCCCCCGGCCTCGGTCCGACCTGACAGCGCCACTGGTTCAATTTTGCCTCAAACAAGTTGTCGGTTGTCCACCGGTTCCTCCTTGCGCCTCTCTCCGTACTTCCTCTCTGACGCCGCTCAGCGATTCCGCTTGCGCCACTGCCACCTGCGGAACAGCTGTGGCCTTCTGTGGGCCGGCGTACCTCCATCGCAGCAAATCAAATCGAATCGAACCACAGCAGAGCAGCTGGTGCGAATGGCGTGTATCGCAGTGTGTGGCTTGACGGGCTGCTCGGCGCTGTCGCTGTCCACACGCTCCACCGTGTCCGGCGCAGCACGGCTGCAACTGCAGACTGCCAACGCCAACGCCGCCGGCGGCCTCAACACTGCCGCCGCCAGGTTGCCTTCTCTTTCGTTGCTTGCCGTGCCTATGCTGCACGCCGTGCCCTTCCCCCTTGGTGGTTGCTGCTGCTGGCGGTGGTGGTGGTGGTGCTGCTGGTGCTGTTGTTGCTCATGCAGCTGTTGATTGTCCTCCTCCTCCTCCTCCTCCTCCTCCTCCTC
>SZWC01002534.1:129128-190303 GCA_023375785.1 Penium margaritaceum | reverse complement strand
GACTCAAGAAATTGGGCGGTGGGTCCAAGGAACTCACCGCCACGATCACTGCGAAAGACGCGCAGTGAACGCTGACACGCACGTTCAGCCTGAACGAGCCACGACGCGATGACAGAAGCAACATCACTCTTCTGACGAAGAGCGAAGATCCAACGGAGACGGGAAAAATCGTCAGTGAGGCACAGGACGTAACGCCCGGCCCCCCCAAAAAAATCATGGGGAAGAGGCCCCATGACGTCGGCATGAACAAGATCGAGAGGATGAGCGGACTGGGAGTCCGAAGAGGCAAAGGGTGAACGATGCATCTTGCCTTGGGCACAGTCCAGGCAGTCAGAAGGGCATGGCGCAGGGAAGGTGGAAGGGGACAAGCCAACAGCGGGTGCAGAGGGGGCATGAAGGGGAACACGATACAGCTTGGCACACTTAACCCCCCGCAAGACGACGCGACCAGAAGAGCGAAGACGGACAGTGCCGACGCCCTGACTGGCGGAGAAATCCATGCCCTGATCGTCGAGGGACGTCACTGACAGCAGGCTAAGTTCCAACGAAGGCACGAACAGAACGTCAGGCAGAAACAGCACGCCACCGGGACCGACAAAACGGACAACACCAACGCCTTGGACGGGAAGGAGCTGGCCGGAACCAGTGCGCACAAAGCGAACAGAGCCGACAGGACCCAAGGAGACAAAAGCGGACCGAACAGAGGTCATGTGATGAGTGGCTCCGGAGTCAAGGACCCAGAAGCCACCAGAGATACGGACATGGGGAAGGACGCCACAGGTGGCAACAGTGCCGACGGAGGGCGGGGATGAGGCACAGGCAACAAGACAACGAGGGAGAACGATAGACTGCCAGCGCTCGACCCACGGAACAGACGAGGATGGCAACCCAAGGACGTGACCGGGGGGGTCCCCACGAAGGACTGTGTCAGTTTGACAGGCAAGACCTCTGGCCAACGAAGACACACTCTCACCTCCCTGATCACGAAGGTGAAGACGCTGGAGGAGAGACTGCTCCAGCTGGCGCTCGTTGTCGACGGAGGCTGCAGAAAATGGAGCAGGCGCGCTCGAGGGAGAGGCGAACCACGAAGGAGGGACGTAGGCCGAGGAAGGTGAGCCCGCGAAGGTGGGCGCTCCATAGGGCGGCGGCCAGCCCCAAGGGTAGAGGACAGGCGGATGGACGCCGGTGACACCGGTGGTGGGGTAGGCCTGAGCTGGGGAGGAACTAGTAGATGATGTAGAGCTGGAGCTGGAGCTGGAGCTGACACCGGAAGAAGAAGAGGAGGGCCCACTGGTGCGCGCCCAATGAGCACGCATGGCGCGTGCGAGGCGGACGTCGTCAGGGGGTGCAGGGCACTTGCAAGCGGAGTGCTCAGAGGAGCCACAGTTCCAGCACACCACCTCACCAGGAACACGAGACGACGCAGCAGATTTTCCCTTCCCCTTGCCTTGCCCACGCCCGCGTCCACGTCCACGACCCTGGGATGCAAGGGCCGTGGCCATAGAGGTAGAAGAGGAAGAAGAAGAGGATGGAGACGAGGCCAATGTAGCAGCGGAGGAAGAAGTGGAGGTGGCAATGGAGACGGCGGCCACCCCTGCGACTGCAGTGCGGTGAAGGCGCTTGTTTTGGAGGCTCGTCCACCACGCTGCAAGCCTATCAGCGACAAAGTCCCAGAGGGCACCAACGCCTGGAGGGGAATCGGGTGGAACAGGCTGGGAGGCAAGACGCTGCAGCTCGTCTGCCTTGACATCGCGGAGAAGGTCGGACAGCTCGGGGATTAACCCGTTGACCATGGTGTGCACAGCTGACAGCTGACCTGGTGCGGCCTTATCAAGCTTGCGAAGCAGCTTGAGCCCGCGTGCCCAATAGGCGTCGGCCGACTCGTCCGCTCGCATTAAGAGTGTGTTGAACTGAACCGTGAGAGCACTTTGTGCCGCCTGACCTGTGACTGTCGTGCGGCGACGAAGCATGGTGTACGCACCGACTGGGTCAGCCAGACGCTGAACAGCGGGGTTAGCATTGTAAGTGCCAACCTCGTCGACGAGTGTCTCAGGGGCAGCAGCAATAAGGGCGCGGACAGCGCGAGCAGACTCGTCAGCGACAGGGGTGAAGGAAGGTGTGGCAGGGAAGTAGTATTCCCAAAGACGTTCTCCCTGAGCCCAGGCACTAAACCGGATCTCCCACGAAGAGAAAGCAAGTCCAGTAGAAAAGACAGGAGGCTGGGAGAAGGAGTCATGCTGGCGGGAGACTGCGGCAGGAGGGACAGCAGATGGGGTGACAGCAGGGTTAGAGGCAGCAGAGTTAGCACCAGGTGGGGTGGAAGAGACACCGGCACCGGCGCCAGCAGAGGAGCCAGCGGGCAGGACAGAGGCAGCAGGCATCCGCTTGAGCACAAGCACAGCCACCTCATCTGCAAAGGCGGCGCAATTATCATTCGCGACTTTGAGGTGCTCTTCAGCATCGCGCTGAGCGTCGCGAGCGAGGGCCAGCTGGCGCTGAAGGTCTGCTATGACCGACTCAGCGTCACCAGGCATGGTGACGACTAATGGGCCCTGCCGAGAAAATTTCGGCAGAGTTTCCCCCGCCCCAGTGGGCGTGGGAAAACTGGGAATGCCTTAGGCACGGTGGATATGTGCTGCAAGACAGCCCGACCCAAGTCACACAGACAAGCCACCGTAGAGGAAAAGATAGAGGGCAGGAGAAGGGAGATGCAGACCAGGAGACCTCACGAGGCGTGTGAGGGACTGCGCAAAAGAGCAAGGACAGGCGGGACAATGGAAGCAGCTGCAGCGGAGAGCACAGAGACGCAAGATGCAACCGGCACCATCAGTGCCAGGCAGCATGTGGTGAAGGCGGAACCAACGGTAGGAAGGATCGCCGCTGCAACGACGGCCGCTGTGACGAGTGTGGTGATGTCAGAGGGTGCAGATGCGGATGCTGCAACAGCGACTGCTGTGGAGGTGCGAATGGCGGTAGCTGCAACAGATACGGCAGAAGCTGCAGAAGCTGTTGCAGACGCCACAGCTGATGCAGCTGCCGCTAGCTGTGTCCCAATGTCAGCAGCTGCCACAGCCAACGGTCCAGCTACAACATCCGCTTCAGTGTAGGACTCAGCGGCGCGGCCAGCTGACGTTGATGCAGGGGCGCGTGCTGCTGTAGCTGCGTCGGCAAAGGTAGCAACAGCTGCAGCTGCCGCGTCTATCACGGTGGACGCGATACGTGTGAAGGTGCGAGCGAGCTCTACCGCGTCCTGACGCCATGTTGCGAGTGGCGACGCAATAGAGGTGTTGTGCGGCTGCTCAATCCCCTCAGAGGCACCAGGGGAGGGAGGGCGTACCGAGCTTTGTCGCGTAGCCGGCGGCGAAGGCGGGGGCTGACGCGCCAGTCGTTCCTCGTGGTGCTCCCCGCGCGATGCCGCACCTGGCACGGTTGAGGAAGCCAGTTTGGCGTGCACCACCGTAGTGGGGCGCTCGCGGCAGCTTCCAACACTGTTGCAGAGAGGATGCTGCTGGGCAGCCGCCACCACCGCTGCGGCCGTGGAGGTGGACAACGTCGCCGAGGTGGACAACGTAGCTGCTGCTGCTGCTGCTGCTGCAAGGTGCCGCTGCTGCTACTGTTGTGCGAAAGATTGTGACACAACAGTGTACGGGCTGCTGCTGCAATGCTGCCTGCTGCTGTTGCGGCAAGGCACCGATGCTGCTGCTGCTGCAGGGTGCCGACGCTGCTGCCTGCTGCAGTTGCCGTAAGGCGCCAATGCTGCTGCTGCTGCAAGGTGCCGACGCTGCTGCTGCTGCGAAGAAACCTGTGGCACGGCAGCGTGCGTGCAGTTGCTGCAATGCTGCCTGTCGCGGCCGCTGCAAGGTGCCGATGCTGCTGCTGAGCTAGACAAGCAAGCAGCAGCCGTCGCGGCCGCTGCAAGGTGCCGACGCTGCTGCAAGGTGCCACACTACTGCTTGCTGCTGCTGCTTTTCGGAGGGCTGCTGCACGACTGAGTAAGGGCAGCGGCAGTGTTTGCTGCTGCTTAGGCCGTGGGTTGGGGCGGAGCTGGAGTACGGCAGAGGTGCAGAGGTGCAGAGGACCTGGGCTGCAGAGGTGCAGCTTGTAGGCGACACTCCGCCAAGCCAGACGGTGGCGATCCGTCGAGCACGGCAGCCCCCCCCTTTTCCCCTTTTCTCGCGTGGGCAGTAATCTGTCAAGTACGGATGTCAACCTAGGTGTTCCCAGTGCCGCCTAAGGGTTAGGCCTGGGTAGTGTGCGGGAGCGAGGCGAGAGGGCGGCGGCGAGATGGTTGGGGTGCGGCGGCGAGAGGGCCTGCCGCGAAGTCGTCCCAGAATCAAGGGACGGCGCTTCAATGCGTCGTCCTGCTTCCACGCAGCTCTGATACCAGTAGGCTGCTGTGCTAGGCAAGCAAGTAGCAGCTGGGCTAGTGCAAGGAAGACACCAAGCAACAATGGTCGGCAATAGAGGTTTGCGTGGAAGTTAGAAGTAAGTGAACGACGAACACAGCACGACGGGTAACACGCGACGAAGTGGTAGCCGTCGGGTGGGGAGGGAGCGAGCGAACGAGCAGCGAGCTTGATCTCGCACGCTCTCTCCCACGTTCACAGAACCGAACCAAACTGCCCACTAAAAGTTGCAATCTGTCAAGTAGGTCACTGGAGGAAAAACATGCCAAAGAACAGGCCAGAGTGTGAACCCGAGGCAAATGTGTGTGCACACATGCACGCCAGCCAGAGACCCGTGAGACTTGTACTGATGCCCGGCTGTGAGGCTCGCCGTGAAGTCATGCCACCACGGANGTAGCCGTCGGGTGGGGAGGGAGCGAGCTAGTGAGCAACGAGCTCGATCTCGCACGCTCTCTCCCACGTTCACAGAACCGAACCAAACTGCCCACTAAAAGTTGCAACCTGTCAAGTAGGTCACTGGAGGAAAAACATGCCAAGGAACAGGCCAGAGTGTGAACCCGAGGCAAATGTGTGTGCACACATGCACGCCAGCCAGAGACCCGTGAGACTTGTACTGATGCCCGGCTGTGAGGCTCGCCGTGAAGTCATGCCACCACGGAGTAGCAGCTAGCAAGAGTTATCTCTCTCCAGTTAGTCACCTGCGTCAGTGAGGTGAGTGTGTAACGAGGCCAGAGGTCACCGTGTGGTACACAAATCCAACAATTCCGTCGTCGTTTAAGATTTCGAGCCAATATTCATTGTTGTGTCTATTTGTCTAATTTCGAACATTGTTGTCAGGTGAACATTTATTATAAATTTAAGATGTCCATGTCATAAGTTAAGACATAGACATCTTTTAGTTCTGAGTTACGATTCGTAACTCAGAACGAAATAATCGTTCTCATTGCATTATGTCCATGCTCGCTTGCTATGGCTTCTTCAAACGCGGTGTCCACCACATTGCACAGATATGGACGTACTTGCACCAAAAATTGTAGGAATAGGGTCGATCGACTAGTAGGGAAGGTCTCCTCTAAACGCGCCCTTGATGGATTGTAACGAAAGGTGACGATGCTGGTCCGCGCGAGAAAGTTATCGAGTCTGAATCCAAAATTCGAGGTTGGGTTTGTTGAAGATCTAATCGCTACGTTGCTAGCCCTTGACGGACGTGAAAAAGGTGCCCCCCTCTTTCTCGCGCTTAGAAATGCCACCCTATCCCTTTAACGATACCCCATTATTACAGCCAATAAATCTTTTGTTATATGTCATGTTTCTCTCGTGTCCATCTATAGAGGGCGCAGTGCAATCTGAGTCTACCTCTTCGTCGAAACTACTCTTTTTTTTCTACGACATGTCTACAATCTCCTCTCAAGTCTGTTCCTTCAATGCATGCTTTTTCTGTTGAGACAACGTAAAGTTTTGCGCTTATCCACCGAGTCCACTAGTCGCAACATGCATGTGAAATAAAGTACCGCAGTACCACTCATTTTGTGATTTGCATGTTGTGCGGTATACCGTGTACCGCGGTACACTGTATGTACCGCTGTATTTAACCAATACCGGTCCTACCGTGGGAGCGTTACCGGTATCGGTACTAACCTCCCACGGAACTAGGATACCGCGGTATTAATACCCCGGTACAAGTGTACCGCGGTACCAAATACCACGGTATTGCAGCCCTGTAACTGAGCAACTATCAGCCGAAATAGTTGCCGACCGTTTAGAGACGCTAGGGGCGGCGGTATTTTCGTACCTGCTCAAACTGGCCTAAAACCAAAGTTTTAGCCGTAACTCACTGCTCAGGTGTTAGAATCATGCAATTTCTACACCAGAACATGCAGAACGATGAGCTCTACGCAACGGACCAGCGCAAGGTGGGTTTGCATCATCCAGACATGAATAGAAAGCAAAATAAGGAAATCGGCCAAAATGGCCTGTCCACCGAGAAGATTCTAGAGCACTCTGAACTGCACTGAGAGCACCCATAAATGTACGAGTGCAGTACCGAGACATCAGCGTGTGCTTTCCACGACAGGAAACACACCAAAGTCGTAAGTCTCCTCATCGCAACGGTACAGGCTATCGGGTGCGTGGGTCTCGACTACAGGGAAAATTCTAGCAACAACAGACCAGCAAGTCAGGCTGTAGAGACGCATCATCTCCGTCACACCTGTCATGCTGTAGCTGGTGGATGAGTCCCTGGACGATCCAGAGTCCCGTCGGGCCGTCACGATCTGCAGTAAGGCCGCCGCTCACCATCAGCTCTGGGTGCACCCGTAGTTGCCACGACCATGGCTCGTGACGGGTGGAAGCTACACACACCAACACTCCCCCTGGCTGACACATCTGTTAACACCACGATGGCTGAGCAAAGGCAGGGAAGGATGGCTCGGGCAACCAATCATCAAGCACAGGGTCTCCTTGTGATAATGGTGCATCCCACCAAGTGCCCGGTCTCGACCATGCAAGAAGTCAATCACACATCTACGTCTAAAAAATCATGCAAAAGGGATACCGTGAAACGAGGTCTCCTCGTGGCCCCGGAAATTGTCTCCAGGTGTCCGGGTCTCGACCACACCATGCATCGATCATACAGAACACATGGAGGCAATGGGTCTCCACATCACACCGATAGTACTCACCGGGTGCACGGGTCCCGACCAGCATAACCTCGACCAGAGCATCGTGCCACAACCCAAGTAACCTCGTTGTCCTCATAATGGTGTCAGGCCAAAGCCCACACACCAACACTCCCTCTGGGCTGTAGAGGGTGACAGCACGAGCAAAGCTGATGGCTGCTCCGAACACAATCCCTGAGGAGGGAGCACGGCTCTCCCATGGCCACATACCCCTACACATCAATAGCAAGGGTGACGACGATGGTGGTGGGATGTGCACGTACAGAGCCTTACCCTTGAGCATCGTTGTTGTCGTCGTCGTCGCTGTCGTTGTCGTCGCTGTTGTCATCGTCGTCGTCGCTATCGTAGTCGTCACTACTGTTGTCACCTGGTGATGTGACTGGTGTAGCGCTCAGGGCCTCCTCCAAAACAACCACCTACTGTATGGCCTTCAACTGTTGAGCTGCACATCATCTCGTGGCCTCCGCAGGGTCGAGGCTCGTGTGAAGCTCGACGAGCTCTTACGCGGCATCCGACCGGCTGGCTGCATATGCGACATGTAGGCCGTCAGTCGCGGAACGAACCTGACGGTGGACCTTGATCGTGTGTGCGTTGGCACGAGTCACAACCTCTTGTAGCCTCGCGGTCTCATCCCATAGGAAGGAGTGGAGTTGCGCCTGCTCGTCGCACAAGTCGATTTCCTCTACGTCAGTTGTCGACTCAAGTGCTGCCTGGACACAAGCTGCTGGCAGGGCGTGGGCGCAAGACAATGAGTCGCCATGTTAGTTATCTGGGACTGTAGGAACAGCTACTGCAAAGGCACCTGCTGCTCGTGACACACTCGTTGTTCGGCCGTCAGCTGCTAGCCCGACGTCGGCATGTGTAGGTACATCTGTATCCACGACGTTGTTGCGGTCATCGAAGGTGCGGTCAGTGCCGTGGTGCTACTCGCGACCCGTGGTGTGCAACCCATCATCCACGTGCTGCTGGAGGTCCGCTTGTCCCACTCGTGCATCGTGTAGAGACGACTCAGCTGCCTCAAGATGCCTGTGTACATCTTGCACACACTCCTTGACACCCTGTCGTACTGGAACATCCATAGTGTAACAGCGGCTGCTGGCCTCCCGGAGCTCGGCCATGAGATTCTGCACGTGCGCCTCTGCTCGAGCCACTACTGCCTCTTGCTCGTCGATCGCGAAGCGTAGGCGGTCGGATACAAGAACTGTAGCTTGGATGTGTGTAGCCGTGTCATTGGTTGGAACCGCCATGGTGCCAACGACACCGGTCTGGACAGCGATGAGCCGGAGGTCCGCAGCTCGCTCTGCATCCACCATGGCAGCCACACGTGCAGGGGTGACTGGTGCAAGCTCATGTGCTACTAATGGCATGTTGCACATGCGGACGTCTGCCGTCACCGAGGGGGCATCTCGTGCTCGTGCCGCGGCTACTGCAAATACAGCAGTGCACTGGGCCTCTACGTCTGCCTCCGACCTTGCGTCTGATCACTCCACATCAGATGACTGGTCATCTTACAGGAAATCTGCCTCGTCCTGGCGATTCATCACCTCCTCCTGCTACCCAGTACTATCTTCCAGAACCACCTAAGCGTCTGCTGTGGGCTGAGCATCAACATATGTATCACATGCTCTTCTTGCTGCTGCTCCTGGCACCATAGCAGTAGTCTCCACACCAGACAATGCGGGACCGTGCAAATATTCGGGTGCAGCTCTGGCATCGGTCGTCATCGTGTCATCAGCCAAGGCATGAATGATCATCATCTCCATCCCCAACTCTGACTCAGCATCGGACCAATCCTCCTCTGACAAAAAGTCCATCGGGGCGGACGTCTCCCCCCACCGAACTCGCCGCTAAGTAAGTCTGGTATGTAGCGTCATCCGCGTCAACCATCCTACGCTCCAAAACAATTGCCTCACCAATGCCAAGCTCCACCGCGGTCTTCAGCGGATAAACCATCCCACCTATTACGAGACCCCCTCGTCCCTTGTCCTCGGCTTGGTCTTCCGAGTCGCCATGGCTCCTGCCAAGCTGTCACTCGTGGGCGGGGATGGTTTGTCCGTTGACGACCGCGGTGGAGCTCGACATTGGTTAGGCGACTGCTGTGTAGCATCATCTGCCGCAACCATCCTATGCTCCCAGTAGTTGCCTTACCAATGTCGAGCTCCACCACGGTCGTCAGCGGACAAACCATCCCCCCCCACGACTATCACCTCGGCATGAGTCGTGGGGACTTAGCAGACCAAGTCGAGGACAGGGGACGAGGGGTTCTTGTCATCTATGACGCCTCCCACAGCTGCATCTGGTGGTCCTCCTTGCGCGTGATGTGCAAGACGAGCAGCTTGCCGCCATGCACGACGAGTGCAAGCACAAGCGGTACGGCCAGGGACTGAGGGTATGTCCGTCGGTATGATGCCGACAGCCTCCAAAATAGAACAGAGGGCGATAGATGTAGACGAGAGATATGGCATACTAGAATCGTCGGAGGAAGGGATACATGATCGAGAAGAGGATGGAGATGAAGGGGGAGGTGACATCAGCGGCGGGGTGGCAGCTTGCTCGGAAATCATGTGGTCAAGGAGCTGCTGGACCATTTGCTGGAGGATCCAAACTTCCACGTGTAGGACGGCCATATCTCCATGCAGAAGCGTTATGGCGTTACCCGGTGATGTATCCACCGAAGGAGGAGGTGGGGAGGATTGTACCCAAGGGGGATGCCACCCAGGAGGGCGCTGTCGGCATTGGCGCCAGCCATCATGCCTATCTCGACAGTAGTAGCACAAAAACCCTGAAGACAAGTGGGACGCGTGCCATGGCTTCATCGACCACTCTGCCTGAGGTGGCTGCCACGCCTGAGGGTCAGGCGCAGACCACGGTGCTGGCAACGCCCACGGCTACACTGCATAGTCCATGTCGAGAGCTCAGCGTGGATGATAGTCCTACACACTCGATCCCGGTGGCAAAGTACCACGTAGAGGGATACGAATGCAGTAATGTCTCTCAAACGGGCTGCGATGTTGTCAATCTTGGCTACAACCTCACTCGTAATGTTGCACCACCGCCAAACGGTGGCGATGGTGCAACTATCACAATGTGTGACCTCAAGTCGCCTTCGATGCCACTGATGCTACACCAGGTGCCGTCGTCAGCCGACGGTTGTGGCCTCAAGCCACTTTCACTGCTCCTGCTACTGCTACCACTCTCGCAGCGGCTGCTACTACAACAGTTCCTATCGTCAGCCGAGGGCGGTGGCCTCAAGCCACACTAAAAGGTAAAATAAATAAATGAAGAACTCATTTCCCAAAAGCAAAGGGAGGAGGAGGCACCTACTTTTTTTTCCCTTTTTTGTTCAACGAACGCTCAACGCGAGTGGGGTATCCCTTCTTGGGATCTTTCTCGAATACCCCACTCGAGGACCCCCCTGTCCTCCTTTTTTTTACTGTCTGGCTCGACTCCTCCAGCAAGCTCGTCGAGCGAGCTTCCTCGAGGAGCTCGCTCTGCAAGCTTGCCGACCGGCAAGCTCCTCGATACCCCCTACACTCTCAGGGACGAGCCGTCGTAGCAGGAAGCTTCCCGACAGCTTCCTACTATTGCAACGGCAACGGTGCCAGCTACAGCTGCTCCCACGACTGTTGCCCCTGCTCCTACGCATGGTGCAGCTGCCACTACTGTTGCGCATGCAACAGTAGTGGCAGCTGCCACACACAGAGACACGCAAGTGACACACATGCGGTGAAGTACCGCTACAGCTTCTGCTGTGGCTACAACTCCCCACTATTTCTGTAGCTACTCGCAGCTGCTCTTGCTACTACGGTTGTTGCCTGCCAATGCTACTGCTGTAACTGCCCACTGCCGCTAATACTGCTGTGGATGCTGCCCACCGCCACCGCTAGAGCTGTAGTTGCTCGTCTCCGCTTTTGCTGCTGCTACTTCTGCTTCTAATGCTGCTGTTATTGCAAGCTTCTACCCCCGCTGTGCCCTGCCACTGCTCGCAGCTGTTGTCACAAGCTACTGCTAGGACCTGCTTCTCCTCCTTTTCTTTCATGTACATACCGGTAGCTAGATACGGCTGCTGCTACCACCCGGTGCTACTACTGCTGCTTGGCATGGCTGTTTTCCATAGCCATTGTCCTACAGGTGCTTCCTGCCACCGTTGCTGCTACGGCTGCTGTTGCTTGTAGCTTCCGTCGCTATCTCCGCTACCTCCACCGCTCTACTCCAATGTAGTCTTGGCGGGTCCCTCCAGGATCTGCTACTGCTCCTATGGGTGGCTACCACTAGAGCCACTCACTACTGCTGCTGCTGCTACTGCGTCTATGCTGTACAGCACGAGCTATAGCTTGTTTGCTCTGATACCGAGAGAATATTCCAGGAAGCTTCATAGCACGCTTGCCACTGTCTTGATGTCAACGCTCTGTCAGCTCGCCGCGTCAATACAGGTAGGACGTGAAATGGCAATGGTTTGGCTAGACGAAACAAACACAGTGTCAAATGTGCTTCCATAAATAAACACATGCAGAGAGAGAATGACAACTGAGCAACAATCAGCCTAAATAGTTGGTGGTCGCCTAAGTCCGCTAGGGACGGCGGTATTTTCGTACCTGCTCAAACTGTCTCAAAACCACAGTTTTGGTCGTAACTAACTGCTCAAGTTTCAGAATCATGTGCTGTCTACACCAGAACGTGCAGAACAATGAGCTCTACACAACAGACCACGCAATGTGGGTTCGCATCATCCATACATGAATAGCAAGCAAAATAAGGAAATCGGCCAAAATGGCATGTCCACCGAGAAAATTCTAGAGCACTTTGAACTGCACTGAGAACACCCATAAATGTACGAGTGCAGTACTGAGACGTCAGCATGTGCTTTCCACGACAGGAAGCACTCAAAAGTCGTAGGTCTCCTCATCGCACCGGTACAGGCTATCTGATGCGTGGGTCTCGACCACCGAGAAAATTCTAGCAACAACAAACCACCAAGTCAGGCTGTAGAGACGCATCATCTGCGCCACACCTGTCATGCCGTAGCTTTTGGGTAAGTCCCTGGACAATCCAGAGTTCCATCGGGTCGTCACGATCTGCAGTACCGCTAGAGCTCACCATCAGCTCTGGGTGCACCCGTAGCTGCCACGACCATGGCTCGTGATGGGTGGAAGCCACACAGACCAACAAGAGGTTGCCCACAGATTGATTCTTGGCCTTTTCCACCTCACATCGCATCCAATTCTCTCTCTCTCTCTCTCTCTCTCTCTCTCTCTCTCTCTCTCTCTCTCTCTCTCTCTCTCTCTCTCTCTTCACATATCTGTCTATTCTGGCTTCAGTCCATGGATTCTCTGAAACGTCGACCTCCATAATCTATGTTGGATTGCACGAGGTTGTCCACAGGTTGTGTAGATTTGCATGGAGCTCAACGACTTTTGTACATGTTGGTAGAATATTTATGGAGTACTGCAATAGCTAGAAATCTAGACTAGAGCAGTGTGTTGAGGCTGCAACATCACTAGAGTACGCATGGCCCCACGCTCGCTGCTTTGCACTTCTATTCCCTTCCGCTGCTCCGAGTCTCTAAGAGAGAAAGTGTGCGCTGAGGAGTTAGCGCCAGAAAGGTAGTGGAAACTGAAAAGAACTGATTAGCAACTGAGAATAAACAGCAATGGGAGACCCCTCCAAGTTTTTGCTCCCCTCTAACTATGTAGAGATTGTTTCTTAGCTTTCTAGCCAATCAGAAAATGACCTATTTTCTGGCTGGCATGGTTTTCTCGGTGAGCCCTGCCAGATGGCCGACAACCCAAAACCCGGGCGTCGCCCGTTTTTCCTGAAAACTGGACCATACCAAAATACTGATGTTTTGAACGCATTCGTGCGGTTGGAATCATCTAGAAAATAAACAGAGAGGAGTTATGGCCGCCTAGACCCACGCAACGTCTATAATAGTCCACAATGACAACAGTTTTAGATCAACATGAAACTTGGACCCTAAGCAGAACGTAACATTGCATACGCAATGGTGTAGTAAGACCCAGCACTTGGCGCATGCATGCAGCATCTGTAGTGGCAGTGACCGCCGGCGGCACGACTGCTGAGGAGGCCTGCCGATGGAGCTGAGCACGTCGACCGTTAGAGGGAGGATGCTCTTGCAAACTGCATGTAGGCCTCAACGTGCGTCGGCTCCACATGACGACACTCCAGCAACGTCGTGTCTCATCATATGTCATGTGCACGCCGATGTACACAAGCCGGGAGGACACAATAGAGCAGAGTGAGAGATGCACAAAATTAAACACTCCCCCATGAATCACAGGTGTAATGCACATGGATGGGCAGCGATACATCCAATAGACGGACTCCACAGGAGAGGCAGAGACACAGGCAGGGGCAAAGAGTGTAGCTCACGGACGTATATTGACCACACTCACAACCTTCTTGAATGAGTTGCGCTCTAGTGACTTGGTCAATAAGTCAGCCGACTGTCGTGTTGTCTCAACCCACACGATGCTAACTCTGCCGTCATACAACAATGAACACACATAGTGACACTCAACATTGATGTACTTTGTGTGTGTGTAATGCACGCCGTCATTGTTGGCGATGGCTATGACACTCTCATTGTCACAGTGCAACGTGATGGACGCAACGAACTGACGCAACTCAGACAATAGACGATGCAACCACACGCTCTCACATGCGCCTGAGCCAAGGGCCATGTACTCAGCCTCAGTAGTGCTGTGTGCAATGCATCCTTGCTTGCCACTATACCAGGACACGGCCATGCCGTCAATCAGGAAGATCCAGCCAGTGTGGTTCCTACCGTCCGGACTGTCGGCCCAGTCACTGTCACTGTAGCCCACCACAACAACAGACAACTGTCGGTGGAACATGAGACCTTGCCGTGGAGTCGAGACAACATAGTGCAGCACTCGGGTCGCAGCCTCAAAGTGGAGGTGACCTGGCTCCTAGGAGAACCAAGCCAGGAGGTTGACGGTGAACATGATGTCTGGGCACGTTGTCGACGCCAGGAACATCAGTGACCCGATGACTCGTAGATCCGTGGTCACGTCAACTGGCTCCTCCACAATGGCTAGATCAGGGTTCTTCAGCTTCACTTGGCTATCGGGTGACATGGGTGAGGATGCTCTTGGCACAAGGGGCAGGTCCTCGGTAAAGCGAGCGGACAGAGTCTGCATGTAGGCAACTTAGTGGAAGTGCAGGATGCCCTTGGAGCGATCATGCTCGAGCTCCATGCCTAGGAAAACTCGGGCAGACCTGAGGTCCTTCATCTGGTAGGCGGTGTGCAGCAGGTCCTTGACAAGCTGAATGGCAACTGTGTCTGGCAACACGATGAGGAGGTTGTTGGCGTAGACCAAGACAGCGGTAAAGGTGTAACCTCGCGGGCTGATGAACAGTGCGGGGTCGGCAGTGTTGTGAAGGAGGCCACCACGGAGAAGCGTGCGACTAATCTCCAAGTTCCGGTTCTGAGGCAACTGCTTCAGGCCATAGAGGGCCTTTCACAGTTTCCAGACCTTGCCAATGCCATTGTCGAAGCCTGGAGCCTGGACCATGTAGAGCCCTCCAGCGAGCCATGGAGGAAAGCGTTGCTCACATCCATTTCATGCAGCTCCCACCTGTGCTGGACAACCAGGCTAAAGAGCGCCCGGTTAGTGGAGAACCGACCAACTGGGGCAAAGATCTGGTCGTTATTGACTCCAGGGACCTCAACAAACCCCTTAGCTGTGAGGCTGGCCTTGTACTTGTTCAAAGACATGTCCAGCTTCCATTTGCACCGGAAGACCCATTTGGCACCGATGGCATTTAGGCCTGGAGGGAGATCAAGGAGGTCGTATATATGGTGCTGCTGGATAGCAACGAGCTCGTCGGCGCACACATCATCCCAGTGCGTGGCCCCGGGGGAAGCACGAGCCTTGTACAGGGTGGCTGGGACCTATGGGCATGCCGTGGAGCGGACTACGAGGGCGTGTGCATATCGAGCTCCAGGTGGGATGCACATAAGTACGATCGTGACTGTATACCGGTGCTCCTAATGGAGCATGACTTAGCCCAGTGCGGAGCCCGGATAGAGGTGTGCAATGATGTCTCATGTGGTTAGGCAGAGGGCCTTGGTACCAGGGTCCCCACTCACAGCCATAGGGGTCAAAGAGACACATGGGGTGACGGGAGGCCGAGGTGCCAAAGGGCACGGTGCGACGGACTGCATGATTAGTGTCGACCTGGGTCGGAGGCTGTCGCCGGGGCCATGAATGTGGCACAACATGGTAGGTGAAGGCACAAAGAGGGCAGCCGGGAGCGAGTCCGAGGGGCTAGCGAAGGCGGATGGGGCTGCTGGCCCAGAGGGGCCGGCAGACGCGGGCGGAGCTGCTGGCCTGGAGGGACTAGCGGATGCAGACGGGGCTGCCGGCCCAGAAGGACCAGCGGAGGTGGACGGGGCTGCTGGCCTGGAGGAGCCAGTGGACACGATTGGGGCTGCCGGCTCGGATGACCTAACGAACACAGACGGGACTGCCGGCATGGAGGGACGAGCGGACACGACTTGGGAGGCCGGCTTGCAGGGACCAACGGACGCGACTTGGGCTGCTGGCCTTGAGGGACCCATGGAAGCTGGCAATGTGATGCCCAGAAGCGGCAGGACGGAGGACAGACTCACCACTCTCCCACGTGACGGGAGGAACATCAACGAGTCGGAGCAAACAAGGTCACAAGGAAATAGCTCCTCAAAGAAGAGAACATCGTGTGACTCGATGATGTAGTGCTTGGAAAGATCCCAGAACCGCCAGGGTTTGAACTGATTGGAGACACCGATAAAGGTGCAAGGATGCCCTCAGGGGGCGAGCTTTCCGCCCTGTTGTGGGGTGGATAGCGACACAATGGCCACGCAGACCCAGGCCTGAGCAGGGCAGAGTTCAGCCCGCTGAACGCACCAGTGCTGCTACGGCGTGGACTGGTGGGGAAAGGGTCCGTGGGGAATCCGGTTCCAGACCCACCTCATGTAGGCCATGGCTTAGAAGTAGAAGCCGTTGGAGAGGCTACACTCGACTCGCATGGTGCGGAAAACGTCGGCCATCGTTCCGTTCCACCGCTCGGAAACACCGTTCTAGGCTTGCGTGTAAGGCGTCAATGGCTCATGATGGATTTTGCGGGAGGCTAGGAACGTCGTGGTCTCTCCCATGTATTCGCCACCGCGATCAGAGCGGAAGCAGTGAAGAGAGCGACCACACTCATGCTCCGCAAAGACAAGCCAGTCCTGAATGGTGAGAGCAACATTGTCCTTCTACGGAAGGCAGAAGACCCAGCGGTAGCGAGAGTAGTTGTTAGTGAGGATGAGGATATAGCGTCCATACTCCCCGACGGACTCTGGAAGAAGAGGACCCATGACCTCGGAGTGGACTAAGTCTCGATGGGTAGACGGACGCGAGGAGGACAGAGGGTAAGTGGACTGGTGCATCTTGTCCTGGGCACAATCAATGCACTCAGTGGGGCACGGCCGGGGGAAGGAGGCAAGGTCAAGGCCCTTGGCTGGCTGGGTGTAGAGCATGGTATCCATGGCACTAGAGTGGACGTGACAGAGGCGGTGGTGTAGGAGGCATGTGTGCTGCGATGAGAGCATATTGGTGAAAAACACATGACTTGTGGTGGTTGACGAGGAGGGGACGGAGGAAAGGGAGGAAAAACGAGGCACGTGCCACAGATTGCCACGGGCGGTGGCGTGCAGAATGACAAGACGGACGGACCTAGCAACACATTGCCAACGCCATGCGAGTACAGGATGTCCATGCTCATGCAATCAAGACTTTGGAAGAAGAGGACATCGGTCGCAAAGACATCCCCGGTGGGACCCCGGAAACGAACGACGCCGACGCCGCAAGCAGGTAAGACCTGTCCAGAGCCCGTCTGGACACCGGACACATCGCCAACGTGACCAAGCACATTGAAAGCCTTGCGAGAGGCTTTTATGTGATGCGTGGCCCCGGAGTCGATGATCCACGTCTCGGCAGGGTCCTGGACTGGAGTTGACAAATCACTAACAGTCACAAGGTAGTAAGCAAGAGACACGGATGCGGTGGACGGAGGTACGAACCGAGATTGCCAAACATCAAGCCAGGTGACATTGTCATAGAGGGGGGCAGGAGAGGAGGGAACGGGAGATGGCAATACGTACAAAGAAAAAGGACACGACCACAGCTCAGTCTCAGTCATGCAGGGCAGGGCAAGCGAGTAGGTGGTGACGCAACTCACACTTCCCTGGGGGGAAGGGGGAGAGAGGTCGAGTTGGAGCGCGATGAACTGCTCCAACTGACACTCACGTGCGGAGGGCCCGAGAGCGTAGACCAAATGTGGTATGACAGTGCCTAAGCCCGGAAGGGAGGAGGGCTGCACCGGTGATGGAAAGAGAGGCGTTGAAGGCTACGGATGGTGTTGCTGTAGAGCTCGCGATGGAGACGCCAGTACGGCTTTCGAAGGAGTGGAGCTGTCGGGCAGGGTGGAGGCATCAGGGCGGTGATACCTACAGCTACAGAGGCGAGACGATGCTCACGCTAGCAACGCATGGTGGCGATGACACAACGCCTCGTCTGTCAGGAGCGGGGAAGTATACCACTCGTGTCCTGGCTGGCCGCAATTGTGGCAGACTAAGTCACCACCACTAGACCCGGTCAGCTGCTGCTGTTAGCCCTTGCCCTTCTTATCCCTAAGTGCAAGGGCTGGTAGATGTAGCTACTACGGGGGAGGCGACAGGCATGGAGGCGACGACAGGGAAGGCAGGCTCCTCCGTGCGTTGGATGCGCGACTCCAGAGGAGCCTCCTCAATCTTGAGAAATAGCACGTATGCATAGGACATGAGGGTACTCTGGGCCACCATCGTGGTTGGGACATCCTGGGTGTAATGGACGAAGACGTTGGCGAACACGTTGGTGGCACCACGGTTGATGGCGAGGAGCGCAGCTAGAGGGGGTGGAGCAGAGTCGTCCAGGCGACGGAGGATGTCCTCCACCCGCTACAAGTGGGAGGTGACGGTCTCAGTCTCCCCCATGTGCAGGGGGTTGAACTCACGAATCAGACGGCTGGTCTCAACCTCGCTGGACAGGTGATGGAGAAGTGTAAGGATGTGCCACGTGGCTGCAGGGTCTCGAGTCCCGCCAGTTGTGAAGTCTTCAAGGAAAGGCTCGATGGTAAGACGTGACACCGGAGGGGCGACCGGGACGACAGCACGTACCCCACAACTAGTATCATGTAGCTGGTTTTCCAAGGTGGGGTCATACGAGAGAGTATAGCATGGCCACAGGCCCTCACCTTGTGCCCAGATGCGGAAGTTGAGCTCCCAGCTCCAAAACCTCTCATCAGCCTAGAGCAGTGGGGACGAGGTCTCAAAGTCCTTTGGCCTACGGTCGACACCCAGAGTGGGGCCAAGGTCTGAAGTCACCGTTTGCTACCGACGTTGGATCTACTACTGCGCTAGGTAATGTGTGGCAACAGAAACAACGGGACTAGCATGCCCAAGAGGAAGGAAGGATGGCGAGACGCTAGCGAGGCTTTGTGATGTCAACGACTGCAGTGCTACAAGTTGTTACGTCTGTGCAGCAAGTTGCTCACGAATGGCAACGAGGGAATCTGAGGAGCCGAAGACAAAGCCTGTGGGTTGCTACTCCTGTTGTTGTTGCAATTGTTAATGCTGCTTCTGCTGTTGTTGATGCTGATGCTGTTGATGCTGCTGCTGTTGTGACTACTTTTGCTACTGCTACTGCTGCTACTCCTGTTGTTGTTGCTGCGGGGGCTGTTGTTATAGCAGCTACTGCTGCTACAAGTACTGCGATTGTATCTGCTGCAAAAAGGAAGGCTAGGGGTTCCTCCAACAGAGGAGGACCCCTCATTGGAGCTATTAGCCATGACCCTCCTCCTTGTTTTTGTCTTTGTTGTTCTCCCTTTGTTTTCCCTCCATTTTCATTGTATTCTTACTTGTTACTGACATCAGTAGTGATATTAGCAATGAGGCTGATACGTTACTACTGACATCCACAGTAGTCCGCTGTGGCTGAATTTAGCAGCAGGGTATTGCCGATCGTGTGGCCACCCTGCTGCTACTACTATTGCTGCTGCTACAACTACTACGACCGTTGTTGCTGTAGTGCTTGCAGCTACGAGTGCTACGACTGTTGTGGTTGTTGTTGCTGCTGCGACTGCTATGGCTGATGTGGCTGCTACGGCTGCTGTGGCTGCTTCGGCTACTACGGCTACTACGGCTACTACGGCTGTCGTGGCTGTCATGGCTGCTGTGCCTGCTATACTGATTAGGACAGTTACGGCTGTTGTGGCTACGTGGTTGCTATGACTGCACGGCTGTCACGGCTGTTGCGGCTGCGCGGTTGCTGCAACTGCTGTGGTTGCATGGCTATGTGGCTACGTAGCAACTGCGCGGCTGCGTGGCTGCGTGGTCGCATGGCCTTGTGGCCTTGTGGCTGCTAGGCTGCGTGGCTGCATGGCTGCGTGGCTTTGAGGTCATATGGTTGTGTGGCTTCATGGCTGCGTGGCTATGTGGATTCGCGACCGCGTGGTTGTGTGGCTGCGTGGCTCCGCGGTTATGTGCTGTGCAGCTACGCGACTAGCTTCATAGTTGCTATGACGGCTGCTACACAGCTGTGGCATCGTTTGCCTAGTAATGGCTGCTGTTGTGGCTGCTGCTGCACAGTAGTTGCTGCAGCTACAGCTGCGGCTGAGGCGGTAGCTCTGCAGCGCAGATCTCTACCATAGATCTGTGCTGTGGCTGCTGTTGTTGTGGCTGTAGAGAGGGAGAGGTCACTCCTCTTGTCTGTGGCGCCATCGTCGTGTATGTTGGTGCCGTCACGGTGTCACCCGTCACGTTGCCGACCGCGAGTTCGCCAATGATACCGCCTTCGTGGGATCAATGCTGCCAGAAACATTTTGGCAGCAATTCCCCCCACGTCAGGAGCGTTTTGACGATGCCACCCGGTGGGCCTAACTCTGCTAGGAAAAATCTGGCAGAGTTTCCCCTGCACGGGCGCGTTTCTAGGACTGCCGACGTAGACTGGGACCTGTACGCCTTGTTGTTGCTCAGATCTGCTGCTTCTGCTCCGCTCTGGCTCTGATGCTAGAATTCTAGACTAGAGCGACGTGTTGAGGCTGCAGCATCGCTAGAGTAGGCATGACCCCACGCTCGTTGCTTTGCAATGCTGCCCCCTTCCGTTGCTCTGAGTATGTGAGAGAGAAACTGCACGCTGAGTAGTTAGCGCAAGAAAGGCAGTGGAAACTGAAAAGAACTGATTAGCAACTAAGAAAAAACAGTAATGGGAAACCCCTCCAAGTTCTAGCTCCCCCCCAGCTGTGTACAGCTTGTTACCCAGCTTTCTAGCCAATTAGAAGAATGACCTATTTTCTGGCTGGCACGGTTTTCTTGGTGAACCCTGCCAGACGGCCGACAGTCCAAAACCCGGGCGTCGTCCGTTTTGCCTGAAAACTGGACCATACCATAATACCAACGCTGTAAACACAGCCGTGCGGTCGGAATCATCTAGAAAAATAGCAGAGAGGAGTTATTGCTGCCTAGACCCAGGCAGCGTCTATAGTAGTCCCCGGTAACAACAGTGCCAGATCAACATGAAACTTGGATCCTAAGCCATCTCTCTCCGGTCAGTTACCTGCACCAGTGAGGTGAGTGTGCAACGAGGCCAGAGGTCACCACGTGGGAATTCCACACACATCAACACTCCCCCATGACCCACAGCTGACACAGAATCAGACAAGCATAGTCACAACACTGGCATGACGAGACGTGACACTTGACAGAACTATACACAAGCATTGGCACGACACATCAACCGGGAGCATTACAAGGGCGGAACAACCCAACGGAGTGAAATGTAGTCTTGAAGACATTGCTGCTTAGTGCCTTTGTGAGGAATTCAGCTTGTTGCTGTCGGGTGTCAACTCAGACAATCTGGATATTGCCTGCAGCCACACGCTCACGTACAAAATGGTGTTCCACAGTGATATGCTTCATGAGAGTGTGATGCATCCCATTATGCTCGGCAATAGATTTTGTGCTTTGACTATCACACTGTAGAGTGATGCAACAGATGGGAACATGTAGCTGCTGCAGCGAACGACACAACCAAACACTCTCGAGGTGCCTGTACTGAGCGCAACATACACGGCTTCACTAGAACCGTGTGCGACACAGCCCTGCTTGCCACTCTTCCACGAGATAACTGTCCAGCGATGAGGAAAACATAACCAGTGTGGCTGCGAGTATCCGTATCATGCGTCCAATCACTGTTAGTGTAACCATCGATGACCACCGACGGTTGTGCCCAGTAGCATAGACCGACTCATGCAGTAGAGAGTGCATACCTGACGATGCGCAACGCTGCCTCCATGTGGCGTGACCTCAGGCACTGGGAGAACTGAGCAAGAAAGTTCACGGCAAAGGTGACATCTACTCTGGTGGTGGTAGCTAGGTACATCAGGGACCCTATGAATCGCAGGGTAGGCAGTGACATCCACCGGCTCCCCCAGCTTTGATACATCTAGTATTCAGTCTTCAGCAGCCTTTGCCCAGCATGCATCATCGGTGTAGATGTAGTGGGAACGGCCTCAAGTAGGGAGGCAAAGTGCTCCTCCAGGCTTCTGACATATGCCGCATAGTGAACGTGAAGGACGCGACGAGAACGATCCCGCTCAAGCTCCATGGCGAGAAGGACATGTGCTGGACCAAGTCATTCATCTTGTACGCTGAATGCAACAGAGTCTTCACAGATGGCACTGCCTCTCGACTGGGGGAGGCGATCAACAAGTCATCAACGTAGACGAGGATGGCAGCAAAAGGTGCAGACCGAGGTATGACAAAGAGGAAAGGATCCACTGTGCTACATTGGTAGCCCTCCCTTTCAAGGGTGGAGGTGATCTCCTGGTTCCAACATCTTGGCGACTGCTTGGGGCCATAGAGGGCCTTTCACAATCGCCATACTCTGTCAGTACCATCCGAGATCCCTGGGGATGCACCATGTAGATCTCCTCATCCAATCGCCCATGCAAGAAGGCGTTGTTCACATCCATTCTCTTGAGCTTCCAATCAAGGTGTGCTACGAGACTTAGGAGGGTACTAGCTGTAGTCTATCATCTGATAGGGGCGAATGTCGCGTCGAAGTCAATCCTAGGAACTTGGGAGAACCCCTTGGCAGTGAGACGTGCCTTGTACTTGTCAAGTACACAAGGGATACCAAGGGAAAGATGTACTAGGTATGGTCTAGTAAACTTCAAATTTTCTAGGATATGTTGGGGGATCAGTTTTGTGATATTTCTCAAGAATAGCTCGCATTAGTTGCAGCTAGGAACTACAAAGCAACACCATGTACAGGGAACTTAACAAAGGTCTCACACGAGTGTGTAGCAGTGAGCAAGAGAAAGCATAAACAGGCGGAAAAGGGATATCATATCAAATATCCATGATAGCAAGAGAAAGTGGCTGCTTTCAGATTTTGGCATTAAACATCCCTTCCACATTCAAAAGTGGTTGCAGCCAGATATGACAATGATAAACCATGGCTAGGGAGGTTTAGCAGGTTATAGAATGATAAAGTAGCATGATAAAGTAGTAGAAATTGCAAGCAGGGATCAGATGGATGTTAGAAAAAAAAAATCAAAAACATCCAAGCAACAGTGTATTAAGGAACTAGAAAGACACACCATGGGAAGGTAAACACATCAATATCCTGCACAAATGAGCTTGCGGTGAGAAAGGGTCAGCAGGTAGCAGGGAGGCTAGGCATGATCTTGCGATTCAAAGATTTTTAGCGTCAGTGGAAGGACCTGGAAAGTCTGTGAATTTCTGGCTGAAAAATAGCATGCATTACAGCAAGGGAACATGAAGGGCACCATGGAAATAGAATTTTGGCAAGGTATCCCAGGAGTGAGCAGGATGAGTGAGGCAGTGAAGGAAAGGGCAAATCGGGAAAGTTTGGGAAGTTCCTAATGTGGTGAAGAAACAGTGGCATAGGGTAAACTACGAATGGTGTAGAAGGTACTAATGGTGCCAAGAATGAGTAGGCAAACTTCTGTGTGGTACCCTGCAAAAGATCGCAAAAGTATTTCATCCAGGAACTTAAACAACACACCATGAGTAAGCTGTGGTTTACGAGATCAAGCAGGGATCAGATACAATAAGCATGGTCGAGCAAATGCAGAAAATGTCAGGGAATACCGGCAGCACTTTGAAATTTTGTTCGTTTCACAGCCACATTGAGCGTAACAGGAACTAGGAAGGAAAACAATGGATGGGGAATTTCTGCAAGTTCTAGGAAGAGTAAGAAAAAAATGGACGGCCGGAAATCTGGAACTTGGAAGGAAGGGTGAAGGTTGAAGATTCATACATCTGTGTGTGTGTGTGTGTGTGTGTGAGAGAGAGAGAGAGAGAGAGAGAGAGAGAGAGAGACTGAGATGGCAATGATCTATATGAAAGCATCTTTTTTTCATGAACAATGAGAAACGTAGCATGTAAATTCTTTGGAAGGTGTTCTTAAATAGGATGTGTAACATGCAAATTCTATATTAGTATCTTACCTATCCGCTCATCCCAAGTATGTGAACATCCCTTCTGGTTTCTCAATCTACATGAACGTTCTTCCACATGAACTAGAAAGCTCCACCATCTCCTGTGCGACCAAGTTACTCCAAAGAAATATAATTTCACAATGATGACATGGAAAACAAAAAAATGATGACCCGGCCACTGAATTTATGTATATGACCATCTAGGTAGTCAAATAGTGCATTAATTTTGCATGGCAATGCCCAAGTTTTGAAAATGTGATGACGTTCCAGAAGATACCATTATCCATGAAATCAGGCGCTGGTAAGAAATAGGATATACATCCTGGATGGAACTTTGCTTTGTGCGGTCCTATTCTGCGGTTTCTTTTTGTGGACATACATCTGAGATTAATCAGAAAGTGAAAGTCAAAGCTATGGCCTGGATTGAGTTAGGACCATTCTACCAATTGAACGAGGGGTTAGATTCATGGTGAGGGTGAAAATGTTTCTCTCAAGCAGTTTCAAGAGAATTCCAGAATTTTTTTTTACACCTAATCTTGCCCCATTCCTATCCAGCATTCGTTTATGTGCTTCAAGTTTTTCCAAATATGACAGACACCAGAAGTCACTTGGTAATCTGAATATGATACAGCCTGGTTGCTAGGGAAAATGCAAGAGCCAAAACAAATGCAGAACAGGGACACGGCCTCACCATTTACAACGTTAAATCATTCAGAAAAAAAAATCCCACTTTGTCTATCCACTTCCCAGTTTCTTTCTTCCAGATTTTTTGGACCACACTTGAATATGACAACTGATTATCCATGAATGAATGCAGAGGAAACATGGGCACATGCTTTCATGGCTAAAATTTCAAGGCTGTTTCAAGGCTTCTATGATCATATGGCCAACATTTGGTGTTTGTGAAAGGAACATTTGTGCCAACTGCAAGCCACACCTAGAATTTTTATCACATCTTTTGTCCACAACCGTTGGTGAAATTGCGCAATCTCATGCTTTATGTGTAGGGATGATGCAAGATCTGGATCCGAGCCATGGACACGCTGCTGAAAAGACGGCAATTGCATATCAAGGCAAGTGCTTCTGAATACATTGTAGAATATCCAATTCCAATTTGATGGTCTACCAGATGCATTGAATTTGTTGGCCAATAAATAAAAATTATGCAACACTTATTTGTCAGTCTATTCCAGAATCCTCGCTTCCTTGTCAATTCTAATGCTTGTAGAAGGAAAATTGTTCAGTTCGAGTATTCACACCACAGTCACACTAGGCCATCGAAGACAACCAATACCTCTCCAGGATACCAACCAAGTGTAGTGCTGGTACCATCCACAACTTATAGAATCGGACTCCCCTTACGGGTGGTTGAAAAAAAAAACGTTCAACCTACCTGGAGATGCACAACAAAGTAACAGTTTTCCTATGCATGTTCACGAACAGGCAGCCTAACAGTACGGCATTTATTTGTTCGTGCGTGCATTGGTCATTTTCTTCCAAATCTAATTACTCTTGGCTTTCATGTCACGTAAGAATGGTAATTCTCACCATATCATCTCCTTTCCCTGTGACGGTTGGGATTACAATACATGTGTTCCTTCTTCAAGACCCTAGGAGACATCCCAAGCTACAATCTGCCTTTTGTCTTTTAGTGTTGTGCAATGTCAAAATGTTAGAAAACTTATTGCATAAGTACATCCATCCAATCTTTGACATTGACTGTTGGAAGTCATGGATAGGGCTATCACTTATGTGAATGACTCCAGAAAAATATGTCCATCTCAAAATTGGCTGAGTACACGATCATTAAACACGCGACCACCATGACAAAAATTAGTATATTCACAACGCCCTGCGAAGTGTTGATATTGTGGTTAAAACCGTGTCGGACATGGGCAATTTCTTGTTTTCCACCATTCTGTCTAGAGTATGGTGGCTGTACCATCAGTTATCAGATGGTTTTCATTGTATCCCCAATATCGAAAGCCATCGAGAACATATTCAGAAAATTAGACAGGGCTTAAATCTTGGCACATTAACCCCATGCTCATATTACCTTTGTGTCAAGACAAAGGTTTAAGACTTCAACTTGTGTTTTGGGAATTTTAATCTTTATTTTACTTGTAATTCATTATTTTCACATTGTTCTTCACTCCAGTTCACATCATTCAATGAATTCTTGCAGTATATTTTATGAAGGTGGTCTATGTTGTTTTTTCCTCATAGTTGTGGAGCCATGTTTGTGGGCTCACCAATACCTTCTCGTCTCCAAGCATGACATTCCTTCACATTACTCATTGTATCAACCAATGAAATTTTTATTACAACATGTTTTTTTGTGTCATTTGACGGGTTCTCTTTGATTATTTCTTTTCATACACAGTGGATCATAAACGTTCCATGCACTATAAAAAATAGATTTCTTCACCTTGCTAATTTGAGTTGTGGTAGTATTCCACACAAAAGAAAACATAGTTTATAACGCTGGTTGTTAGGATTTTTTTTTAGCATTGCTGAAATCATCTTTAACCATGTTTCAATAAAATGGTAAGCTCATGCCCACGTTATAACATACATAACAATCACCTGACCTTTGAAACTGTGTATAAGAAATTGTCTGGGGAAGTGAACAGAAAAGTGAATATCGATCATTCACCAAAACTTCTCTATTTTATAAGAATACTTAGTCTTTTCACGTTTGACAAGGAATGAGTTTGTGGGCTCCAGTCCTATGCAATCATGTTTATGACAAATGAGAAATCCATGGATAGACAAATACACTTTTTGATACACTGATTATCAAGTGTATAAACTTGGGTCGATAAACTATGCCTCCTTTTCTGATTGGAGGGAGGATGTTGGCTTCTTGTTATGAAAATGGTGGGAGGATAATCGTCAACGATGTTTCTCGGAGGAGGAGGTGTTTTTTACTTTACATTATGCCCAAGCCTTTTCTTGGCTTTGGAGATTACAACTTAATTCAGACCGAGTCCTGGGTTCAAACGTTCATACTTCGTACTCCATTTTTCAAGACCCAGAATGGGATCTCTTTGAAATACATTTTGCATGGACACTTGGCATACGAGGATAGGGTTTTCTTTGGCTTATAAAAAAATCTCAAACTCCATGTCACAATTAGTGATTTGTGAGATTGGTTTTTGTGAATTCATTGGGTTTGCATGTATACAAATCAATGCGTACATGCACCACCCGGTTGGAAATAATCAAGATTTGCTATAATGACGCCCAAAGTATGTGAGGCCATTAATGATGAAGAAAAAAAGGAACTAACAATAAATGACATTAGCCATCAATGTCGAAATCCCAAACTGCACACATTGCAATCAATAACTGTAACATCGATGGCTACCTGAAGGAGGGTAGGGAGCATCTCCTAAGTTCTCATGGATTTCTCTCGTATGTAGAAACAAGATCAAAATTGAAAGAAAATAACATAAAAAATGCAAGAGAGATGCATGCCAGAATCTCATCTCATTGGTCGTACATGCTGAATCTTGACAACATACATACTTCAAAATAAATCACACAACGTCACCAGTTAATCAAAACCACAACCTAGAACCCCTTTTGAGCTGTCGAGGGGTCAAATTCGGTTTCAAGCCGCACAGTGAGAAGGTCGATGTCGTTCTTTCATGCATACTAGCTACACGTTTTAATGCCTCACATTGGTCGTATCTTGTTGTAATGTCCATTGCTTGCTCATGGATTGATGCAAATTTTGCTAAAGATATGGAGTTCAGCATGCTTATACATCAACACTCTTTGGTGACTCCATGGCACACAGCCCAAGCATGTACATACTCTCATGCCAGGAAAAAATGATGTGCGGTGAAAAAATGGTAAAAGCACATGCATAAACATGCATCATATGCATACTTACTTTTCATTATGTACACGATTAAACATGACACATGCAGCAACTTCACGGAACTCCATGTGCAATAAACTTACACAGCAAAGTCAATCTCATGCACGTCCATCTCCACCACAGTAATCTAACCTGCTTGTGGGGTGAGAATTGTTAGCTCCCACTTAATGGAAACAAAGAGTCAACGTTGTCCGCTGATGGATCAGATATGTATACATGGGTGACATGTTCAAAGTGATTATTCTAGACACGCAGACATCCATCAATGAAAAAGAAAGCCAGCCTCATATCACCATGTATGAAGTTGCACATGCACAAACCCCTCTTTCAAATAATTTGAAGCGATGTAAACACGACACATCACATAGTGTTATTAAATTCTCATTCTTTTGTGTTTGGGGGTATAAGTATTACTCGACCATGGATAAATCGATCACACATATTTGATGGAATTTTGATTCATCATATTTCATATGCCAAAGGGGGGTGTCTCAAAATAACAAAAATCTGTGATTTATTCAAACTTGTGGAATTTTCTTCAGACAAATGTTCATTGGGGTTACGTAGTGATAGAAGTAAGCCGTGTTCGAGCACCACACATGCCTAAAAAACAATGAAGGTCTTCTGGGTAGTCTTGTATAGGGAGATATCATCGACTGAGTCTGATGTCTTCCCGTGCGTATACGATAGGCCCGTGAGTACCTAAACTCAACGAGTAGGCACTTCTTTCATTACATTTGTGGCCCACCACGTGTCAAAATTTGGAATTTTATGCTAATCGGCCGAGGGAATTTTGGCCATTTGCCTCGACTTCCAATGATCTGTTTCAAAAGTTTGTGACAACTTTGACCACTTTCGAGAATGGTCAACAAAAGTGTCGCAAACCATATCGGAGGAAGAACAACATATTTTTCGGTCACCTTCTCGACGGTGCTGGATTCTATAAAAACATGCCTCCATATTATCGAAGCCCTCCAACTTCTCTTTGGAGCTTCTAGAAGCAGCCACTCACGACGTTACCTCTCACGTGTCACTCAGCTCAAGCACCGAGGACCCAACATATGCCTCATTCCGATTCACGTCATTATACATATGTGCTTGACTCACTCGACACTTGTCATCGAAGTACACTCGATGCATAATGAAACTTATCCATTGTCCCAAATCCTGGAATCAGGTATTGTCATGTACCCCATCCCTGTGAACCACCTACGTTTTGCTTGGTATAACACTTGGTATCACAATGCAGTGGCACTAGAGGAGCAACCGACTCATTATCTACCTGGCAACAACCTCACACAAGTCTTCAATGCATCTCCACTTTCCAGAAAATCACAGAACTCATGATGACAACGGTGAGCAAGTGCACCCGGTGACGAGCAACAATCACTGGAAAACACTGGTGATTGATGATGAGTAGTACACGAACACCGACGCTCTCGACACGGACCAGACAGTAATGGAAACCTTTGCAGCGAATGGCACTACACCAACAAACCCGTAGGCCAGCCCAGTGATGGGCCCACCGGGCTCGGTGAACCCTTCGCCTCCACCATTGCCCGTCGGGTCGACACCTGGCGCGATGTGAGGCACCGGCTGACAAGCTCAGACTAATAAAGACCTGTACAAGAACGTTTTGGGACTCGAGAGCCTCAACACCCATCTACTCTAACCACTCAACACGACAATGGAGGAGCTTCAGACTTCCCGTGTGCACGAAGCAGTGCTCACCGAGGGAAATCTCTAACTCTTGAGTGAACCCATATTCGGAATGGCACTTTTTGAGCCATTTTTTTTGCAAACTCAAAAGGACTGACGGGCAGGATGTTGCTGACAAGTTTGGAGGTGTACTTCATCACTGTTGGGGTCAATAGTGGTAAAAAGAAAATTGATCTCGCGACCTCAATTTTGTGTGGCACGGCTTTGAGTTGGTGGTCTGATCTAAAGGCCATCCAATGCCAGGAGGAGATCAGAGGAGCCAGATAAATGGCTTACGTGACCGATCTCACATCACAGACCGCATGCATACTACCTCTGGAGTAGATGAATCCAGTGTGGAACAACTCCCTCACGCCATCGGAAACGTGGATCGACTTCACGCATGCTGCACTCGTCCGCTGTGTAAAGTTGAACAAGATTTTGATGCACGGTACAGACTCTAATGCCTACGTCAACAGTCTAGCGTGACAGAGTGTACGTAGTGTTTCCATGAATTAATCACCAAAAATGACCTCACCCTTGACGAAATGTGCTTTTACTATAACGATGGCCTCAAGCAAGATATCCATTGAGGAATTGCCATTTTTGGTACCCAGAACGACCTTCTATGAATGACCGCAGTAGCTTATTTCATCGACAACACCGACTACAACTCTCAGATGCAAGAATCTAATTACTGGCAATCCATACACAATAAATCCTATCGTGGCGGAGGAAATTTGCAGTAGAAAGAAATCTTGTTCCTAATGGAGATTGACATCGGTGATTAACGTGATCAATATCTCTATTGGAATTGCCGGAAGCTCGGTCATATCTCATTTGACTGTTGGAAATGTTAGTAGCACACCAAATAGGAAGGACGGTCGTAGAGAAAAAATGCAAAGTCGAGAAACGGAAAAGGACAGGAGTAGACAGTGGAACTCTTGTTTGGTCGCAAACTTTTGCATCGACTGATCGCCCCTTTGAGCGGCTCACATCGCTGTACATGAGGGTACCTGAGATCACAAAATTCGACGACGGGTACGGGGATGATCAATCGGTGGTAGTGCTACGTGTACAGCCAAGGGATTGTAGAAGTCGTAAAACTGTGCTGACACTACTGGATGCATGAGTTTCTCAAAACTTTTTAAGCAACGACATGGTTCAGAAGCTAGGTTTGAAGACCAAACCGGGAGTATTTGAAGGGAAAACTTTCAAAGGACAATTGCAGATCCGTCGACTTTGCAAATCACTCCGATTGTAGATCTGAAATATGCACGACATAATAATGTGGGGAATTTGTCGAATAAGCGACCACGAAATCAGCCTTGGACAATATTTCCTATACCAACACAATTAGTACGTGGACTAGAGAAGCAGATTGTTCTACGTCAGCGTCACTGTCAGAAAATGACACCTACCTCTGGTCGAGTGACTTACGATGCAATGCGGTTATGGGAAACAGCCGAGGTGGAAGTAATAGAGGAGATTATGGCAGCCACAAAATGCCAACCGATATCCTTAGACGTGGCCAAGAGATACCTACAAAGTGGAGCTCAAGCGTGGCTAGTCCACGGGGAGCCAATAGAAGCTGAAGAGATTGCAGCTACCAAGGCGACCACATCGGCCTTGACACTTGAGAAGTTCACAGCCATACTAGAGGAGGTTGCAGCACTCGTCAAGGAGTTCAAAGGGATTTTTTCTGATGAACTACCTCAAGAGTTACCTGTACAAAAAAGCGTCGATTATCAAATAGATTTGAAGCCGGGCAGTAGACCAACGATGCAAGAAACCTATCGGGTGAGAAATTATGAAGTGACAGAATTCAAGAAGCAACTAAACGAGATGCTTGGTCAGGGGTTCATGAGGCCTTCCACGTCACCATACGTGGCACTCGTACTTTTCATTAAAATAAAAGCAGAGAGATGTGGATGTGTGTGGATTACCAAGCATTGAACGACATCACCATCAAGAACCGCTACCCTCTTCCTCGACCAGACGAACTTTTGACCAACTCCACGAGATCTAAATTGTTAACAAAAATAATCTACACATCGGTTATCATCAAATCCATGTATATGATAAGGAAATCAAGAATACAACATTCCGTACTAGACACGGGCACTTGGGGTTCACGTTCATGCCGTTTGGACTCACGAAAACCCTCGCAACATCCATGGCGGCGATGAACAACATATTTCATCCTTCCATCGATGACTTTGTCATTGTGTATCTTGACGACATCGCGGTGTACGACCGAATCCTGGAGGAGCACAATAGACATCTTTAAAAAGTTCTTATTATTTTACAAAGGGAGAAATTTCTCAGGAATCTCTTTAAGTGTGACTTTGGCTATCGTTTGATGGAGCTTATGGACCACATCATCAGCGGCAGAAGGATCACCACAGACCTGAAAAAGCCGAAGGCTGTCGCAGATTGGACGACGCCCATAAATATTTGGGACATCGAAGTCGTTTTGGACTTCTGCAACTACTACCATTGATTCTTAAAGGACTACGCTCGAGTGTCAGCTCCTCCGTCCGATCTCACTCGAAAAACCACCGAGTGGACTTGGAGGGACAACAAACAAGAAGCGTTCAACTCTTTGAGAACCACTCTCACCTCGGCGCCAACCTTACATTTGGAAGATCCAAAGGTGGAAAAAATCATGGCCACTGACATATCCGATCGACCATCGGAACCATTCTCCTCCAAGACAACGAATGTGGAGAACGGATCGCGAACATGTCGAGATAACTGCGTGGACCGGAACTCAACTACTCAATACACAGGAAAGAAATGCTTGCAGTCATGCACGCATTCAAAATGTGGCGGTGCTACTTGGAATGCTGACCATGCATTTTCCATACCGACCATCACGCACTAAAAATCCTCAAGACTCAGCCAAATCCGAACGGTTGACAAACTTGATGAATGGAGTTCCTCAAGTCCAACTTCAACCACGACATCAAGTATCCACCTGGAAAAACTAATCCAACGGATGTTGCAAGTCATCAACCAGATTTAATGGCCGAGATCAACACGTTGCTCATCAAAAGAGACCCGTACCTTGCTACGGTGTCCGCAAAAGGCTGCGAGGAGTATGACGGGTATGAAAAAACCAAGTTTTGGTTTGATGTCCCCTACTGGCGACGGCGATTCACTTGTAAAGTCGTCGTTTGACCAAGTGAGGAGTTACGGATATTGTATTTGGACAAATGCCATGACACTGGTCCAGGTGGACATTTTGGCAAGGGCAAGACGCTCAAGAAGTTGGCAAAATACTATTGGTGGGACACAATGCAAACTGACGTGTCAGCCTTCTACAAATTCTGAGACAACTGTCAAAGACAAAAATCTCGTTGCACGAGGCCACCCAGACTAATCCAACCACTACCTGCTTTGACGGAGCCGCGGGTCGACATCAGCATGGACTTTGTGACGGGATTGCCCACCACTCCCAAGGATTACAACGTCATCCTCGTCTTGGTGGGCAGGTTTTCTAAAGCATCACACTTCATCTCAATGATGACCATTGCCACAGCAGAATGAACAACACAGCTGTTTCTAAATTAGATCATACGGGTACGCGGCGTGCCACGTATCATTATCAGCATTAGAGAAAACTGCTTCACTAGCCATTTTTGGCACAAGTTGATGACGCATTATGGCAGTTTGATCCAACCATCAACGACTTTCTCTCCTCAAACTGGCGGGCAAACCGAGTGGACCACTTAGACACTCTAACAGCTCCTCTGCACATTATGCGAGCCGCACCACACTGATTGGGCAGCCAAACTGCCTACCGCCAAACTCACATATAACTTCATCACTTCCATTGCAAAGGGTAAAATTTTGTTTGAAGTTGTTTATGGCAAACTTTCCGCTGCAGAGGCTGGATTACATAGTCAAAGCAACCTTCTCATGGTCGATATCCAGCGTAGGGATTTCTCAAACGACTGGGAGGAAAGGTGAAAGATCATCACGAAGACACAAGTAACTATGAAACCGACTGACATCACAACGATGACGTGTTCGGCGCTAGCGATCGGGTCCTCCTCTGCTTAACGAACATAAAAATCTGAGGACACGACTTTGTGAAGCTCAAACCTCAATGGTTGGGACCGTTTAAGATTGAGCGAATGCAAACCCTTTTCGTCGCTCGAATTTGCCTGCCTAACAGTATGGCAATCCACCCAGTCCTCCACATCAGCAATTTCAAGCACTGCCGGGACCCTAACGCGAACTTCCTGGACATAGATGTCACATCAAGTGGATCAGGTTGTGTGGTCCCAAAGGATCAGCAACCTGGCACACTGAGCTAAAAGCATGCAAGTGAGCAAAACTCAACCACATCGACTACAACCGTATGTGGTGCATGCACTCCCACGAATGTGTGCCCCACTCCATAAGGTAGAAATAGAATTTCACTACATTAAATCTCTCCATGAATCTGGTGTTGGTGCTGTGGCAACCACTTGTCAGCTCGATGGTTTTGCCACTAATGTGCACTCCATGCTACGTCACAGTATTGCGCACGAGAGCTTTAATCCAGATTAGTCACCTGGTGTGATGATGTGTGTATGTGTATGTGAGTGTGTGTGTGTATGTGTGTGTGTGTGTGTGTGTGTGTGTGTGTGTGTGTGTGTGTGTGTGTGTGTGTGTGTGTGTGTGTGTGTGTGTGTGTGTATAGAATCAAGAGGTCATTTGCGTGTGTTACACTCATAACTAACAGTCCTCCATGGTCCACGGAAAAACAACCCATACACACATAAGAGTGGATACATCTCACAAAATGACGACTCACACGAATCATGTAAGCCAGGAGCATCACAAGAGTGTAGCAGACTGACAACATGCACAATGTTTTTGAACATGCCACTGCTCAGAGCTTTGGTGAGAAAGTCTGCATGTTGCTAACGAGTATCAACCCAGACGACCTGGACTTCTTTAGCAGCGATGCGCTTATGTACAAAATTATGTGATGCTAACATGCTTGATGCGAGAATGATGCATGCCATCGAGCTTGTCGATTGCCTTTGCACTTTGGTTGTCATAGCGTAGAGTGATGTAGCGGATGGGAACACGCAACTGTTGCAGCAGGCGGAGTAGCCACACACTCTCACATCTACCTGCACCAAGCGCCACGAACTTTGCCTCACTAGAACTCCGGGTAACACATCCGTGTTTCCTACTTTTCCAAGATATGGTGCTCCCACCGACAAGAAAAATGTAACAGGTGTGGCTACCAGCATCAGTGTCGTGTGCCTAGACACTTTCCGTGTATCCAGAAACCACCACAGACGGATGAGCACAATAGCACAGTCTGACGCGTGCAGTGGACAATGCATAGAGAATAACACGCAGTGCCACCTCAAGGTGTTTCTGGTGAGGTTGTTGGGAGAACTGGGCCAAGAAGTTGACCAAGAAGGCCACGTCTGCCCAAGTGGTGGTAGCGAGGTACATGGGGGAGCTGACCACACCGAGATAGTTAGTGCATCGATAGTCTCCCCTAACTTTGCTGGAACAAGAGACTTTAGCAGGCACTTTCCTGCTAGAGTCATCGGTGTGGATGGAGTGGGAGCATTAGCCAGCAGGAAGGCAAAGCGCTCTCCTTGTGTGCGGATATTTGTTGTATGGTACAAGTACAAGGTGCGTTGCTGACGAACACGCTTGAGCTCTATGTCGAGGAACACTCGTGCCGGACCCAAGTGCTTCATCTTGTATGTGGACTACAACCAATTTTTTATAGACTGGATAGCTACGGGACTGGGGGAGGCAATGAGTAGATCATCAACGTAGACAAGGATGGCTACGAATGGCGTTGAGGGGACACTCAATAAGAGTGCTGGATGAATCGTGCTATGTCTGTAACCGCCTCTCTCAAGAGTGGAGGAGATCCACATGTTCCAACAACGTGGCGTCTGCTTGAGCCCATAAGGGCCTTAAGTAGTTGCCGGAACTTGTTTGTGCCATCGGTGAATCCCGGTGGCTAGACCATGTAAATCTCCTCGTCAAGCCTCTCATGCAAGAAGGTGTTGTTGACGTCCATTAGTTCCAATTGCCAGTCGTGTTGGGCAAGAAGGCTCACCAGCGTTTGGGCAATGGTGTACCGCCTGACCGGAGCAAAGGTCTCAACAAAGTCAACCCCGGGGATCTGGGAGAATCCCTTGGCCATGAGACGAGCCTTGTACCGATCAAATTTTCCCTTAGGCTTCAGCTTTCGCCATAGGACCTAGAGAGCAGAGACTACCTTGCGGCCTACAAGAAGGCCCACGAGCTCAAGGACATCATGCTCCTTGAGAGACGTCAGTTCCTCCTGCATGGCCTTCTCCGAGAGGTCACCATCAGCTGCCTCACAAACCTGCTGGACAATGGTAGGTTCAGGAGGAAGAGTGGGAAAGGCAGAGTGGGAAGGCCGGAGGCTGCAAAGCCTGTGATGACATAACCGGTGACAGAGGACTCAAGAGTACAGTGAAACTCATGGGCTACAAGAGTGTATCCAACTGCAGAGTTAGGGTGAACAACACTCACTGTAAAACCAAGTGCATCAAGGCCGATGGGTCGGCCGGAGGGTCCAGTAGTGGAGGACGACGCGCTGGAGCACATGACTTGCTGTGAGGGCTGAGAGGCTTGTGATAAGCCGAGTGAATCAGTGCCAGCTGGCACCACAGAAGAGCGTTAGTGCCGCTGAGAGGACTGTGAGGTCAAAGGAAGAGTATGAAGTCTTCCCCCACACGTGTAGGGACCTGGAGGGGAACTTGAGGTGGGGTGTCAGCGGTATCAACCACCGGAGGAGTCTGTCCCATGGGCTGAGATGATGAGATGGGATTGAGCGCACTGGAGACTGTGTGTGGACATTAGAAGGTGCCAACTCAAGGGGGGCAGAGGATGCCCAGGATAAGGGCGTCAACTTAGGGGGGGGCAGAGGATGCCCGAGATGATGAGGACTCCAAGGAGGCCTTAGAGTCATTGTCAGTGGTAGAGACAGATGGGACATCGGGGGACGTTGTGTCAGTAGGAGAGGAGGGTGATGCCCTAATATCAGAGGTTGGGAGAGGCACACCCTCCCAATTAGATGAAGCAAAAAGATAGAGGAAGGGGGTGGGCATGGGGATTGAGTTTGCCATCTCAAAAGTCCTCAGGAAGCCAGACGACAACGACGCAACCCCAGACGCGGGCAAGAAACAGGTCGGCACGACGATCGTACCAGCGCTAAAAGTAGGTGACGTGACAAGGACAAGGACCATGGGGTACACGGTTCCAGACCCAGGTCATGTAAGGCATAGCTTTGAAATATGAGACATGGGAAAGCAAGGACTCACTAAGAAGAGTACAGACATCTTCAGCAAGGATACGGTTCGAGCATTCAGAGATGCCATTTTTCTGGGATGTGTAAGGAATGGACGGCTCCATACACATCCCACGAGAGAAGAGGGAGCGAGTTGTGGATCCCATGAGCTCTCTGCCACGGTCACAACAGAAGACTTCCAATCGTCGACCATAGGCCAGTTTGACCTGAGGTAGCCAGGACTCAAGGGTGGAACAGATTTCACCCTTTTGGCGGAGGACAAAGACCCAGTGCATGCAAGAAAAATCGTCCGTGAGACAGAGGACATAGCAGCTAACCCCTCTCCAGAGCATCATGGACAAGGGGTCCCATGACGTCAACGTGTAGGAGGTCAAGGGAGTAGGATGTACGAGACTCAGAGGTGGAAAAAGGAGAACGGTGCATTTTTCCTTGAGCACAGTCAAGATTATTTAGTGGAGCAAGGAGTCAAGCCAATGAGCAAGCTTGTCTCAGATCAAACTGTCAACGGTAGCAGTGCAAATGTGGCAGAGACGGCGGTATAGCAACTATGCATGTGCCGCAGAGATGGAATGTGCAACATGAACGAGGGAAGTGGATGCGGGATAAGGTGCAAAGGAAGGTATGCAAAGTAAACGATCAAAATGCACATCATGCAACAGGACACAGTCAGTGGTGCGATGCAACACAGATGCGATGCCGCGGCTAGAGGAGAAGTCCTGCGCTGGTCATCGAGAGTTGTAACAGAGAGAATGCTCAGCTCAAGAGCACGCACATAGGGTACGTGTGGCAAGAAAAGCTCCCCCCCTGGGCCAACAAAACAAACAAACCCAACACCCTGGACTGGCAGGAGCTGACCAGAACCGGTGCAAACAAAGCGAACGGAGCCAAGTGGACCCAGGTACATGAACGAAAAATAATAGGAGGTCATGTGGTGGGTGACTCCTGAGTCAAGGATCCAAAAGCCACTTGACACACAAACAGACGCTATGTCACGGCTCACAGCAGTAATGGTAGAGCGGTGAGGAAGGTGCTGACCACAGGCTGTAAGGCAACGAGGCAAGCTGTAAGACTGCCACTGCTCAATTAACAGGACACCAATTGGAGAACATCTCTGGACATGACTGGACGACGGACCACAAAGATTGTTATCAACAGCACATGCAAGTGTTCCTTCAATCGAACGCACACTCTCACTTTCCTTATCAGCGAGGTGTCTCTGGTGGACGGCATGAGAGAGGGCAGAGTCCAGCTAGCGCTCGTCGTTAGGTGGATCAGGGGTGATGGTGACTCCAGAGGAGGGGGACCGAGAAGTGTAGGTGGACAATGTCCACGATGGAGGAAAATAGGATCCAAAAGGGGGCCCGAAGAAGACTGGACCTCCAAAACCTGGAGCCCAGCCCCAGGGGTAGGACGAAGGTGGTGAATCCATGGCCGTGCTGTAGACGGCAGTAATCGCAGAGGAAGATGGGGGACGACTTGAAGACCCAGTGGAGGTGGAGGAGCGGGAGGCACCACCACCACTCCCTGAGGAGCTTGTCCGGTGTACATGCATGGCAGATGCAAGGCATGCATCATCAGGTGGGGTAGGACACTTGGGAACAACATGGCTGATGGTATCACAATTCTAGCATGTGACGGTGCCGGAGGAGGAGGAAGAAGATGTGGCGATATTAGAACCCCAACCTTTTCCTTTACCACCACCTGCACCACCCTTGCCTTTGTGTTTACCATGGCCTCCATCCCCACCAATCCCTTGGGAAGCAAGAGAGATAGCCGTAGCGGTGGATGTCGTGGTAGAAGATGAGGTAGCAGTGGAGGCGAAAGAGGAGGGGAGTGCGGTGGCAACTGTTGTAGCTAATGCTTGGAGAATGCATTTTTTCTGTAGCGAGCTCAACCAATCAGTGAGACACTGGGAAGTAAACTTCCACAAGGCACACTGGATTGCTACAAAGCTCGCTTGATGGCCAAGGGGTTCTCGCAAGATGAGGGTGTGGATTTCATTGACACCTTTTCACCCGTTGGCCGCGTGACCATCGCTCATGCTCTGTTCGAGATTGTTGCTCAAAACGATTAGGAGCTACACCAGATGGATGTGAACAACACGTTCCTCCTTGGCACGTTCGAGGAGGAGATGTACATGGTCCAGCCACCTAGATTCGAGGGCTGTAATATGGTCTCGCACTTGCACAATGCCTTGTATGGATTGAAACAATCATCTAGGTGCTGGAGCTTGGAGATCACCGGTACACTTACACATGCCGGTTATGTGCAGAGTGACACTCACCTGTCCCTCTTTCTCAAAAGGACAGCTCAGAGCTTCATCGCCATCCTGGTCTACGTGAATGACCTCCTGATTGTGTCTCCTTCTATGGAGGCCATGAAGGAGGCCAAGGCAGTCCTTCAGGCTGCCTTTAGGATGAAGGACCTTGGTCTTGCAGCTGTGTTTTGGGGATGGACATTGTGCATGATCGTCAGTGGCGGACACTCTTGTTGCATCAGGCACGTTACGCCCGCGTCGTGGAGGAGTGGTTTGCTGACCTCCTTGGTGCAGTTCACACAGCCTCTACCCCCATCACATCTGACGGGCAGGATGATCCGAAGGTGGATGATCTAGTAGAGCTGGGAGAGACAGTGGACGTGATCCTTTCCTTGCACTTGATTGGCTCTTTGATGTACTTGGCCACTACCACACGGCCCGACATTACCTTCACCATCAAACTCCTTACACAGTTTTCATAGTGGCCTCGGGCAAGAGCCCTTCACACGACTGTGCAAGTGGTGTGGTATGTGGTCTCCATACCGTATGTCAGTACGTGGTCTCCATATTGTATGTTGGACTCTGCTTTCGACGGTATTGTTTGGTGGTAGTCGACGGATACAAATATAGTGACTGGGCATGGAGTCCTGATGGGTGCAGCCGGAAAGGCTACGTGTTCCTACTGGGTGGCACCGTTATGCTGTGGCGCAACAGCAAGCAGGGCTGTATTGTACGTAGCTCATCAGAGGCTGAGTATGTTGCTCTGGGGGTTGGGGCTGCTGAGGCAGTGTGGCTACAACGTCTGTTTTGTGAGTTGCGTTTATCTGTGCTTTGCATCGTTCTGCGTTGTGACAACCAAAGTGCTCTTGCTATTAGAGAGAACTCTGGTGTGTTTCATGTATGCACAAAGCACATTGATTTTGAGCATCATTTTGTGCGTGATCTTCTGGAGCGACAAGTGATCTCCGTCATCTAGATCGGCACAGACATGAAGCGGGCTGAATTCTTGACCAAGGCACTTGGCTGCGGAACGTTCATGGTGGTCATTCGGTCTGTCGGGCTTCGTCCCTTGCCTGAGAGTGGATCAGAGTGGGGTGTGTGAGCATGGACTGTTGAGCATCTTGTTGTGCACCTGTGTTAGTTCTGCACGTGTATGGACATGCGTACCATCGGGTCATGGAGGAGTGTTGTGATGTGACTCGTCCCCATTTGTTTATAGAGCTTACCGTGACCACTTGATTGTATCCATGCTCGTGTAGATCCCTGATGCAGATCCAGCTGGCACAGGAGTACCGACGGGTGGTGGCTCCACCCACCAGCAGCTGTTTGACAGCTGTCACGATGTCCCGGGTGCTTGTTGGGATGCTCTGTAAATTTTTCACACTCGCTAGAGTTTTCTTAGTGGACTGGCTTCTGAGTCCAATTTGTGTGTTTCGCATTGTTTGTCCACTGATCGATGGTGGACCTGTATGTGTGACCAGTCGTAGCATCTCGCTCAAGATTTTGCATCTATACATTCAGACGGTATTGCGTCTTGATACCTGTGCGCAGAGTTATAGCCAAAGTAATGGTTTTGGGCTGGTTTTAGGATAAACTGACACTTCTGCGTGCATCAACCACCGTACGCCGCAACAGGTATTTATGCGGTGTACTTGTTAGTTGTCATTTCTCTTTGTAATACTTAGCTATTAAAGCTTATGAGACTTTGCGCGTCTCCCTAGCCTGACTCTTGCTCTTCCTTGCACCTGCTTGCTTGCTAGTGCGCCAGCTGACTGGACAGTGTCGCCACGTCAGTACCAGTAAGATTAAGAAGCTTCCTAGCAATTTCCTAATGACAACCTTCGATGTCGACCATTGTCATCATCGGCCTACGTTCGCTAACGTGCTGGGACGTCACGACTAAAAGGATGGGAAATGTTACGTCCCTCACATACACAAGTCCCTACACTCCGCGAGTGTGCTATTCTATCATTATATTTCTGGCCTACCCCGAGTCAACCTGTGGATTTTTACGCTAATCAGGCAAGAGAATTTTGGCCACATGCTCCGACTTTCGATGTTCCATTCTAGAAGGTCTCAAAAACTCTGTCAACATCCCGGAATGCTTGACATAATTGTCACAAACCATGTTTATGTTTTGATATTGTTTGGTTGACTTCTTGATGATGCTGGAATTTTACAAAATTGCGCCTCAATATTTTGGAAGCTCCCTGACTTCTTGGCGGAGCTTTGTGAAGAAGCCGCTCACAACACAACGTGGCATGTGTTTCTCGGCTCTAGAGCCGAGGACCCAATACATTCCTCTTTGTGAGCGGCTTCTTCACAAAGCTCCGCCGAGAAGGCTCTGTCGTATGCCGTCGAGAGGCATTCGACAGTGGGCCGGATCCCACTTCGAGCCACTCGACTGGGTGGCCCGGTCAACCCGTTGCTAAGAGGCATCTGCCCACTTTCGGATGCCGCCGAGAGGCATCCGACAGTGGGCCGGACCCCACTTCGAGCCACTCGACTGGGTGGTCCGGTCAAGCCGTTGCTAAGAGCTCGCTAGCTCGTGACTCAAGTTGAACTACTTGTCCCTAGCTTTAAATTCAATGTTGTTCTAACCCCTTGCCGCTTCCGTTGCCATGGCAACAGAAGCGGCAAGGGGTTAGAGCAACGTTGAATTTAAAGCTAGGGACAAGTACCCCGTTGCCTCTTCTGCTCTTCCATCCGTTGGCTGCACTACACCTCCTCTGCTACTCAGCATCGCACTTGAGATCACGGCCCTATGGCTGCCTTTTGCCTTGGTCCTCTGCCCCGCGGCCTTAGCACACCGCGGTGAAACCCATCATCTCCTCGCCCAGTAGCAGCAGCAGTAGCCACGTATGCGGCCTGAATCGACAACCTGGCTTCACCGCCTGGCACTGATCCGGCCCACACCTCTTCGAGGGGCTGGCGTGAATGTGCATGCATCTACGAGATGATCGCACGCCACGAGGAGCTGGGGGACCAGGTGGGGCGGGAGGTGTGGTTACACCGCTGCTGTGAAAGCCCAAGTTACCATCCTGGTGAGGACTATGATCTGGCGGACCACGAGGCTCGCGCCGACGCTGCAAAGTACGCCGCCTATTGTCAGACTGCCTCCGGCGACTCGCCAGCCATGTAGAACACACCAGCCACGAGGCTACTACGCGACCAACGTCGTCCTCAACCACCTATAAGCTCTCCCATTACCCGTAGGACACATCAGCAAAGTTGGTGTGTTGTCTTTGGTAAGGCGGCACTGGCGGCACCAACAGCACCAGCAGCGTCAGCAAAGGCAATTCACAGACGCACTGCCTCATCCCCAGCATCCCCTGCTGCCTCCCAGGAAGCCACTGCATCTTATGGTTCCATTGAAAAATTTTCTGTTCTGGAAATGGCCATTGTCTCTAGCGCTGCTATTGCTTCCACATTTACTGCCATAGCACGTCCTGCGCGTGCACCAGCCAGCACTGCTCCTGGTAGGACTGTTGAAACCTATACCACTGCCGCCATGGACCAAGGATCTCTCACAATCACAACAGTCAATATTGCCACACAGATTGCCACTGTCGCAAACTCTGTAGCAACAGTAGTACAAGCAGTGGAGGGGCCACGAATCACTGCGGCAACTGTAGCGTATGCAGAAAAACGCTGGCCACATGTAGCAAACCAATAGGGCAAGCGAGCAGATTGCCACTCTTCAATCTAGGATACATCTGCAGGAGGACACCCCATAACATGACCGGACGCAGGACCGCGTAACTCCCCATCAATGACACACGCAAGTGACTCTGACCCAGAGCATCCGTTCTCACCTCCCTGATCACAAAGGTGACGCTAATAGACGACGTGGACGAGAGCAACATCCAACTGGCGCTCGTCCTGAGACGGGTCTGGGATGATGACAACGTAGAAGAAGGGACGCCGGGGTGGGTGCATGGAGGACGCCCAGGCAGGAGGCGAATAAGACCTGGAAGTGGGCCCGTAGTAGACTGGTCCTCCATACCCTGGGGGCTACCCCCAGGGATAGGGTAGCATCGGCAGGGTCGCAACAGTGCTGTAGGCTGTGGCCTCGGCAGAAACGGGGGAATGGCGGCTGGCCGGAGCTGTGGAGGTGGTTGTTGGCACTAGTGGGTGTGGAGGTACCCTCAAGGATGCCTAGCTCTTGCTGATGTACGCTACCAGTGTTTGGGGCAGCCAATGGACACCTTTGGTGAAGAGTGTGGAGCACAAGGATCACGGATGTGAGTGGGCAGAACATGTCGCATTCGGTATAACTGATTAGAAACATGTTTTTTTCCTTATCATAATGAGATTAAATCAGATTTTTATAGCCTGTGATCTAAGATTTCCAACGCATTGAAGCACGCCTACATCGGAGCAGTAGAGCCCCTGCTATGGCCGTCGAAGTAACCCTTGGTGGAGCCGCCCACCTTGCCTTGCATGCTGGGCAACAGGAGGCGCTTCGATGATGACCCGTCGAAGCGTCTTTCCTCACCCAGAAGTCAAGGATAAGTTCACCCTGGTCAAGGAGGTCCTTATGGTTGCCTCATTCATGCCCTTGGTGTATTTGGAGCCCCTTGGAGACGAACTCGGATCACTGGCGGTGGATTATCCCGCCATCACTGGCGGGTACCAGATTCCACCCGCCCAACACCTGATTTTCGGGCTAGGCTAACTTTTTGAATAATCACTCAAATCGAGCGATTAAAAGCTCGATCATGCATGGAAAAATCCAAGAAATCCAAATCTAAAGCCAGATCAGACGGTCGACCACTCCTCAGTGGTCTAACTGTTGGCCCTAGTGGGTGTGGAGGCACCCTCAAGGATGCCTAGCTCTCACTGGATCACGCTACCAAGGTTTGGGGCAGCCAAGGGACACCAATGGTGAAGAGTGTGGAGCACAAGGATCACGGGCAAGAGTGGGTAGAACACGTCGCATTCAGTAGAACTGAATAGAAACACGATTTTGTTTCTTAGCATAGTGAGATTACATCAGATCCTTATAGCCTGTGATCTAAGCTTTCCAACGCATCCAAGCACGCCCAAAACGGAGCAGTAGAGCCCCTGCTACGGCCGTCGAAGTAACCCTTGGTGGAGCCGCCCACCTTGCCTTGCATGCTAGGCAACGGGAGGCGCTTCGACGATGACCCGTCGAAGCACCTTTCCTCGCCCAGAAGTCAAGGAGAAGTTCACCCTGGTCAAGGAGAACTCTCTGGTTGCTTCCTTTATGGCCCTGGTGCATTTGGAGCTCGTTGGGGACGAAATCGGATCACTGGTGGTGGATTATACCGCCACTCATGGCGGGTACCAGATTCCACCCCCCAAACACCCGATTTTCGGGCTAGGCTAACTTTCTGAATACTCACTCAAATCGAGCGATTCAAAGCTCGATCCTGCATAGAAAAATCCAAGGAATCCAAATCTAAATTCAGATAAGGTGTTTGACCACTCCTCAGTGGTCAAACCAGGGAGTACACTCAACGGCACTCATGGCAAGGGGCACACCATGTCAACAATCTCCCCCTTGCACCGCAGCCTTGATGTCCTGTCCTTGGATCCTGTAGCATTTTAAACTTCACAGCGCAGAACGAGCTCCATGCAGCTCGCGTCGTGCCTGTCCTTGGGCTGTGCCTTGGTCATGGCATCGGCGAGCATGTGCTTAGTGCCACAATGCACAATAGCCGCATCTCCCTTCGCCACCAAGTCCCGCGCGTAGTGATGACGGATCTCGATGTGGTTGGTCCTCCTGTGCAGCACTGGGTTCTGGGTCAGGCTGATGGCACTAATGTTTTCAACGTTGAGTACCGTCGGCTTCCTTTGCGGCACGCCGATCTCCTTTAGCAGCCGCCTCAGCCACACCGCCTCCTTTGCGGCTTCCGCGAGTGTGATGTACTCCGCTTCGGTGCTGGACAGCGCCACGCAGTCCTGCTTCCTGCTTGCCCACGAAACTGCTGCACCACCAAGCACAAACACGTACCCTGACGTTGATTTTCTGTCATCCACATCACCAGCCCAGTCGGCATCCGAGTAGCCGACCAACTCGAGGGAGTCGTCACGTGCTCCCCCTCCAAACACGAGCCGCGACTGTTTTGTCGCCTTGAGATAGCGGAGGATCCGCTTCACTGCTTGCCAATGCAACGGCCCGGGGTGAGCAACGTAGCGGCTCACTTGGCCCTCCGCGAAGGCTAGGTCAGGCCGCGTCGCCACCATGGCGTACATGATGCTCCCCACTGCGGACTGGTATGGCACACCTGCCATCTCCTCCTTCTCCTCGTCAGTGCTCGGGCCCATGCTCGAGCTTAGCTCACACGTGGTGGTCATGGGTGTGCCGATGGGGTTGCACTCCTCCATGTTGTAGCGGCGGAGCACCTCTTGCACGTACTTTGCCTGCCCCATCTCGAGCGTGCGTGCCTTGCGGTCCCTCTTGATGGCGACGCCGAGGTAGTACTCGAGCTCGCCCATGTCGGTCATTTTGAACCGACCGCCCAGCTGCCGCTTCAGGTTCACCAACTCCTCCATGTCCGNGACACGAGGATGAGATCATCCACGTAGAGTGCCACGATCTGGTGCAACCCCGGCTGCTTCCGCACGTACACGCTGTGATCCGCCTCGCAGCGCTTGAAGCCAAGCTCGGCCATGAAGCCGTCCATTTTCAGGTACCACATGAGTGGCGCTTGCTTCAGCCCGTAGAGCGCCTTGCGAAGCCGGCACACCTTCCCCGGCGGCGCGTCCACCCCCTCCGGCACCTCCATGTAGACCTCCTTGTCCAGGTCGCCGTTGAGGAATGCAGTTTTCACGTCCATTTGGTGGACTTCGTAGTCGCGCACCGCCGCCACCGAGAGGATGGAGCGAATGGAGGCGAACTTCGCCACCGGCGCGAAGGTTTCATCGTAGTGTTCACCCTTTCTCTGGGCGTACCCCTTCGCGACCAGCCGCACCTTGTACCGCTCCACCTTCCCCTCCTTGGTGAGCTTCTTCTTGAAGATCCACTTGGAGCCGATGATTTTTGTGCCCTCCGGCCTGTCAATCAGCTGCCAAGTGCCATTCTCTTCATGGGAGGCGAGCTCAGATTTTATAGCTTCCTCCCACTCAGCCCCATCCTTCCGCTGCAACGCCTCCTTGACGGTCTCGGGATCCTCTTGCGCAAAGAACGCTCGAGCGAGTCCAGTCCAGATGCCCTCTGCAGCATCGTACCTCTTTGCCGTCCTCCTTGCGCGTCCGCTTCTCCGGGGCTGCTGTTGAGGCTGCTTCTGCTGCTGCCGTTGCTGCTGCTGCTACTGCCCCCTCACGGTGCCACTCGCACCGCTGGCCTGCTCCCCCTCGCTTGGGGACCGTGGAGATGCGGGCTCACTCCCCGCCTCCTCGTTCAGCTCCACTGCTACCGGCGCTTCAGACTCGTTGTCCGACACGGCTGAATGCAAATCAGCCGCTCCCACATCGCCCGGATGGTTCTCGCCGGCTGGAGCCGATGGGACGTCACCCTCTTTTGCGTCCTCCGGCGTCTCCCTCTCAAGAAGTGGCAGCCACTCCCCACGCTTGGAGAGACCCGCGTCCTTGTCCGTCCAACGGCTGGCTTCGTCGAACGTGACGTCGTGACTCTTCACGATCTGCTGCCTCCGCGGGTCAAAGAGCCGGTACGCCTTGCTCCCGCTCTCGTACCCGACAAAGATGCACCGGCGAGTCCGCGGGTCCAGCTTGCCCCGCCCCTCCCGTGCCTGCACAACAGCATGTGCAACACAACCAAACGTGCGGAGGTGTGCCACAGTTGGCTTCCTCCCGCTCCACACTTCTTGTGGCGTCTTCCACACCTTGGACTCCACGTCTTTTAGCGGTGTCGTCGGCGTCAGATTCATGATGTACGCCGCTGTCCGTGCCGCCTCGCCCCAGTACCGCTGCGCGAGGCCGGCATCACTCAACATGGATCGGACCATGTTGAGGATGGTGCGGTTCGCCCTCTCAGCGATGCCGTTCTGCTGCGGAGAATGTGGCGTAGTTTTCTGCCACGCGATCCCCTTGCTCTTCATCCATGCCGAGCAGCCCTCGTACTCGCCGTCGTTGTCGCTCCGGAACGCCTTCACCTTCAACTCCGTTTGGCGCTCCACAGCCGCCACAAACTCCTGCATGCACGACAAGACATCTCTCTTCCTCTTGATGATGTAGAGGTAGAGTTTGCGGCTGTGGTCGTCAATGAAGGTGACGATGTAGCGTGCCCCACCAATGGAGGGCTCAAACGGTCCGCACACATCCGTGTGCACCACCTCCAACTTCGCCGATGTACGCGTTCCTTTGCCATCAAATGGCTGCCGTGTCACCTTGCCGACCACGCACGGCTCACATACGGCATTCTTGGCTGCGTGGAGGCTCTTGACCTCAAGACCCCGCACCACTTCCTTCTTTGCCATGTCCCTCACAGTTGAGGGAGCAATGTGGCATAGGCGACGATGCCATAGGTCTAGGTCCCGTTCATCCTTCGTCGCGAGGTTGGCGGCATCGGTCCTCACCGCATCGGCAAGAACCTTGGTACGGAGAAGGTACAAGTCCTCCTCCCTCTTGCCACGTGCAATTACCTCGCCGTCCCCTTCCTTCCGGATGATGGCCTCTTTCTTGTTGAAGAGCACCTCGAGCCCCTTGTCGGTAAGGCGGCTCACTGACAGCAGGTTTGCCCCAAAGTTGGGCATGTGGAGCACGTCGTAGATGGTGCACGGAATGACTTTCCCGTTCACCACCGACTCGATGCGAACATTGCCTTCGCCCGCGGCCAACTCCGTTTTGCCGTTGGCCACTGTCATGCGCCGCTCGGTGGCGCCGTAGGTGACGAATGCCGCCCGGTTGCATTGTGTGTGGCGGCCTGACCCGGAGTCGATCACCGTGACTTCCGGATCTGTCAAGTCGGTAGACTCCCTGGCCATCACGGCCTGGGTGTCCTTCTTCCCGCCCTTCCTGGGCTGGTCCGACTTCTTGTTGGGGCAATCACGTGCGTGGTGGCCTTGTTTGCCACAATTGTAGCACTCCCCCTTGTTGTCACCTCTCTTGGTGCCCTGGTTGGCACCCTTCCCCTTCTTGCCTCCCCCTCCACCTTGAGGGCGGACGGCAAAGGCGGAAGTTGATGTCGCCCCACTCTCTCTCCCACCACGCCGCATCCATTTGTTGCGAACGTACTCAGCCACCTTCGGGTACTTCAGCTCATCGGCGGACCAGCCGCCTACGACGGTGATCATGGGACTCCAACTGTCCGGCAAGGCCAGAAGGAGGATCATGGCTTGCAGCTGAGGGTCGACCTTCCATCCGGTGGCTACGCACTCGGCAATGAGGGACTCGATCTGCTGCAGTATCTCCATGATGTCGTCGCCTTCGTTGGCTCGGAGGGTGACGAGCCTCTTGAAGACGAAGAGCTGGTTAGCAAGGTTGGTGGACTGATAGATGGTGCAGAGATTCTTCCAGGCCTCCGTAGCCTCCGTGCATCCTTGAATCAGTGCGTACTACGGAGGAGCTAGCGCTAACACCAACAAAGCAAGCGCCTTCTTGTTGCGCTTCTTGTACTTGTCCACTTCCTCCGGCGTCGCGGTGTTTGGAGGCGCGGTCTCTTCACCGTTGACCAGCTCAAGCAGGCCCTTGTCATCGAGGTAGACCTCAAACTGCCACCTCCACAAGGGGGAGCCATTTCCATCAAACTTGGAGACGGCGCCGATGCTCTCTTGCTCGGTCGTTGCCATGGCGCGCGGCGGTAGCGTGAAAGTTGAGGAGCTAGGGTCCTTCTAGGCACGTGGGCCCATAACCCTTTGTTGGCTCTAGTGGGTGTGGAGGCACCCTCAAGGATGCCTAGCTCTCACTGGATCACGCTACCAAGGTTTGGGGCAGCCAAGGTGTTGGAAATCATTGACTCCGACAAGAGTTATTCCCATTTTCTCAATAAAGGTTCAGGTCCGAGACCGAACCACCTTGACTCAACGGCCCTCGATCAGACTGACCGTTGAAGCCTAACATGTCAAGGCATCCCCTAATAATGTGACATGTGTCACACGCGTCCGGCTAGCGGAAAGAAGCCGTTGCTCATTTGTCCTGTTCTACCCTTTTATGACCGAGGATGTTCATTCCCTCGAGTTAACCAGAACAGTTCTGCCCATCCTGTTCCCCCTTGGTTCCGCGGCTTCGCCGCCGTGTCTTCGCTCTGCCCGTTCCCCGCATTTCCTGCCTTCTCCAACTCTCAACGCTTCGCTCCGTCACTCTCGCTCCTTCGCTCAGCTCTCACGCTCCGCCAACCATCACTCCTCCTGCCAGATCTCTCTCTCACAACAACCTGTCTACCTCCGCTACCTCGCGTCTCAGCCTCTATCAAGCCCGTGCGACTAACTCCTCGGACCGCTCTTGCCTACGTCACTCTGCTGACGTACACTTGCATGTTCCGATGCTTCTGCTTGCTTCTGCTGCCGCTCCTCTCGTCGCTGCATTCTTCTGACATGGTATAAGAGCATCAGGCAACATTACCTGGAGTTCCGTGACCACATCATCGTTCTGCCGACATCTCTGCATCGTCGCCTCTACTTACATTCTCCTGCCGCTGCTACCACTGCCTCGCCTCTTCATCCGCAGCTGACATCAGGAGCTCTGCCTGACGAGTCTTCCACGCTTAAGAAACGCCCTGTCATCCTGAGAAGGCCCTGCGCCCATGTTCGCGCCCGTGGCTAACTACTGGTGACGAGTCGCCGACATCAGCCGCAAGCAACTCTCAAGCCGCAGCCTGTCGTCAACTACCAAGAAGCTTCCTGCCGCCTCCCATCTGCCATCATCGCATCGCATCTACCTCCGCTGGCATCGCCTCCTGATCATTCTGCCTCATCAGCCTCATCTGCTCCTTCCTCGCTCAGATCCTCTGTCCGCCCGCGTCCTTCGTCCCGAGTCGCCCTCTCGCATCGCCCTCCTCGCCTCGTCAAGCAGCTGCAGCCAAAACTGCCGCTGTCAGGATATCGGACACCACCAGTCTTCCTGCTCCCATTTCCGAGCCAACTGGGGAACAAGCCGTCACTCTCCTGGCATCAGCAGCTCAATATCACTGCCCGTTGCCTGACTTCCTCTATCGCAACCAATCTTCTCAGCTGACAGGATATCGGACACCACCAGTCTTCCTGCTCCCACTTCCAAGCCAACTGGGGAACAAGCCGTCACTCTCCTGAACGCTGAAAAGAATCAGTTGCGTCGCTCTGCCTCTCTACCGCATCGGCTCCACCTGCCGCGCCGCGCCTCATCTCCGCTCTCTCCGCTCGCGTCGCTCTCTACCTCCCGCCATCTCCATCATCATCAGCCCTCGATCTCCATTGTCTGTCATTTCCATCATTCCTCCTCCTCCTCGCTCCAGTCCTCTCAACTTCATCTGCCGCCCGTTCCTGCCTCATCCCCGTCTCTCCGCTTCCAACATCATCCGCGCCGCCTCCTCCTCATCATCAGCATCCTCGCGTCGCCATCCATCATTAGCATCAGCATCATCAGCATCGCTTTATCGCGCACGTGGTTCCGCCCCTGCGCCCACTCATCAATCAATTGCTTCTTCCGCGTCCGCAAATCGCTTCCATCTCGGCACAAGGATCCGCCCGGCCGTATCGCCTTTTCCGCGACGACCTGCGCCCACGCCGAACCTTCCCGCAGCGCACATGGTTCCGCCCCTGCGCCCACTCATCTATCAATCGTTTCTTCAGCTTCCATCATCAGCCCGACACCTGGATCCGCCCGGTCGCATCGCCCGTTCCGCGACGACCTGCGCCCATGCCGAAAACTTCGCAGTGCACGTGGTTTCGCCCCTGCGCCCACTCATCAATCAAATCGCTTCCTCAGCTTCCGTTCTTCAGCTCGGTACAAGGATCCGCTCGGTCGCATCGCTCGAATCGCGACGACCCGCGCCCACGCTGAAAACTTCCATCAACGCACGCGGTTCGCCCCTGCGCCCACTCATCACATCAATCTCCTCCTCCGGTCTTGCCGCAAATCACTTCATCACGTATCAATCCTCCACCATCATCCTCATTCATCATCCGCCCGGCATACGGACCCGCCTGGTCGCATCGCCCCTCCGCGACGACCTGCACCCTCGCCGAACTCTCCATTCACACAACACAACTCACCGCTGCGCCCACTCCATCACCATCAGTTTCAAATTCATCATCAGCAATCATCAGTACCTTTGAACAGCACAAGACTCCGTCCCGACACCGATTCAATCGTTCGTCAATACTGCCACCTCAACTACCACTCCACCTCGCTTCATCCAGCATGGCCAACCCCTTGCGCGACTGCCCTATCCTTGAGGAAGATGGAAGCAATATCCACAGCTGGTCACATATTGTACTGACCATGACCAGCACCATCTTCATCAACGAATACCGTGTCTCCGACTTTCTCCTCGGTGCCTATGAGCACCAGCGCACTCCTCAGCATTCCCCACATCTTTACCATGCAACCTTCCTTCTAATCTGGGGTCATCTCTTCAACCTCGTGGATATGTCGTTCCATCATCTATGCACCAATGCAAGGAATGGACCAGAACTCTGGTTCAATCTACAGCTTGAGGCATGGAAACGACGATGGGTCACTCTCACCTGCCGAGACAATCCCATCACTCCACTTCTGCCCGAAAATCTCAACTCCAGACCCTACCTCAAGATTGACCTGGTGTTGGCGGAAGAGGAAGAGGAAGAGGAAGAGGAACCAGTGAAAGAAGGATCTCCCGTACCTGCCCCCATTCCTGCTGTAGAGGGACAAGAACAAGCTGCCGAGGTCATCTACAAAGAAGTAAGCAACATCCAGGAGTGGCAAGTTCAAATTTACAACCTCCTCTATCCAGAGCTCGTTGGTGGGTTTGCAACTACCAATGCCCTCCTTGGACGACCCAAGTACCTCGGCAAGCGCTGCTCTCCAGCTGAGATGACCAGAAAGCAAGACAGCCTCGACTACGGTCTCCGTGCCTGGCTGCGACGCTTCATGACCAGAGACCTACACTACCTGGTGGAAGCTCATCCAGATGATCTGCACACCATGTGGAAAGGTCTTCTTGAACGCTGCAATGGTCAACTCCCAGGAGATTGGGAAAGGCACTGTCATTAACTCTTGTCGGACTCAGGGGGTCTGTTGGAAATCATTGACTCCGACAAGAGTTATTCCCATTTTCTCAATAAAGGTTCAGGTCCGAGACCGAACCACCTTGACTCAACGGCCCTCGATCAGACTGACCGTTGAAGCCTAACATGTCAAGGCATCCCCTAATAATGTGACATGTGTCACACGCGTCCGGCTAGCGGAAAGAAGCCGTTGCTCATTTGTCCTGTTCTGCCCTTTTACGAGGATGTTCATTCCCTCGAGTTAACCAGAACAGTTCTGCCCATCCTGTTCCCCCTTGGTTCCACGGCTTCGCCGCCGTGTCTTCGCTCTGCCCGTTCCCCGCATTTCCTGCCTTCGCCAACTCTCAACGCTTCGCTCCGTCACTCTCGCTCCTTCGCTCAGCTCTCACGCTCCGCCAACCATCACTCCTCCTGCCAGATCTCTCTCTCACATCAACCTGTCTACCTCCGCTACCTCGCGTCTCAGCCTCTATCAAGCCCGTGCGACTAACTCCTCGGACCGCTCTTGCCTACGTCACTCTGCTGACGTACACTTGCATGTTCCGATGCTTCTGCTTGCTTCTGCTGCCGCTCCTCTTGTCGCTGCATTCTTCTGACACAAGGGACACCAATGGTGAAGAGTGTGGAGCACAAGGATCACGGGCAAGAGTGGGCAGAACACGTCGCATTCAGTAGAACTGAATCGAAACACGATTTTGTTAGTTAGCATAGTGAGATTACATCAGATCCTTATAGCCTGTGATCTAAGCTTTCCAACGCATCCAAGCACGNCCAAAACGGAGCAGTAGAGCCCCTGCTACGGCCGTCGAAGTAACCCTTGGTGGAGCCGCCCACCTTGCCTTGCACGCTAGGCAACGGGAGGCGCTTCGACGATGACCCGTCGAAGCGCCTTTCCTCGCCCAGAAGTCAAGGAGAAGTTCACCCTGGTCAAGGAGAATTCTCTGGTTGCTTCCTTTATGGCCCTGGTGCATTTGGAGCTCGTTGGGGACGAACTCGGATCATTGGTGGTGGATTATACCGCCACTCATGGCGGGTACCAGATTCCACCCCCCAAACACCCGATTTTCGGGCTAGGCTAACTTTCTGAATACTCACTCAAATCGAGCGATTCAAAGCTCGATCCTGCATAGAAAAATCCAAGGAATCCAAATCTAAAGTCAGATCAGGTGTTTGACCACTCCTCAGTGGTCAAACCAGGGAGTACACTCAACGGCACTCATGGTAAGGGGCACACCATGTCAACACTAACCAGGGAGTACGATCAATGACACTCATGGCAAGGGGCACACCATGTCAACAGTGGTGGTGTGAGAAGAGGTCCCAGTGGTGCCGGAAGAGCGCATCCAATGCGCCTACATGGGTAATGCAAGGCGCTCGTTTTCTAATGGAGCTGGACGATTCAGTGCAGAGTCCCCGGTGGCGTCACAGTTCCAGCACATGACAATGCTGGGGGAGGACGCAGACGAGGGGGTGCCATCGGAGCCCTTCCCGTTGCCCCGATCGGCCTATCCGCCCGCACCGGAGCCATCATTGCCTTTGTCTCTCCCCTTCCCACGGCTATCCCTCCCTCCAGCATGACTCAAGAGGGATGTGGCTGAGTTAGAGGGAGAGGGTGAGGAGGTGGAAGAAGAAGAAATGGAAGGGAGAGTAGTGTTCGTAGCCGCAACAGTCGCACGGTGGACGCGTTTGTTTTGGAGGGCTCTCCACTAATCGGTGAGGCGCTGGGCAGTGAACTCCCAGAGGGCCCAATGCCAGAGGGGGATTCGGCAGGCACATGCTCAGAGGCAAGACGCTCGAGCTCAGTAGCTTTCACCTCCTTGAAGATCTCGGACAATTTGGGGATGACGCCGTTGACGATGGAGAGAACGGCAGGAAGTTGTCTAGGCACCACTTTGCCTAGATCACACAGGAGACTAAGACTGCTAGACCAATATGTATCCACAGTATTATCAGCATGCATAGAAATCATGTTGAACTGGACGGTGAGTACACTTTGTGCTGCATGTCCAGTGATAGTGGTGCGACGCTTGATGAGTGCATAAGCGCCAACAGGGTCGGCAGGGGTGCGGCAAGCTGTGTCAGCATTGTAGGACCCGATCTCGTCAGTGAGGGCATGAGGCCCAATACGGATAAGGGCATGGACAGCATGTGTGGACTCATCATCCGTGGGCACAAAAGGAGGGTTTGTAGAGGGATTTGGCTCGTGATGGTACTCCCAAAGTTGTTCACCCTGTGCCTAAGCACTGAACCGAATCTCCCAGGAACCAAAGGTGAAGATGGAGGTGAAGTGTGGTGGTACATAATCAAAATCAGGCTTGTGCTGAGTGGACTGTGCATGGGCTTTGGTAGTAGCAGCACCTATAGTAGCTACGACAGCAAGAGGGTTGGAAGAGAGAGAGCCAACAACATTTGATGCGGAAGTAGGTGAGGTGTAGCAGCAATGCCAGCAGCAGCGGACGTAGAGGGCGTGGAGCGAAGTGCATGCTGCAGGCAATTGAGAACCAAATCAGCAATGCGGATGGCGAAGGTTTCCTGGTCACCTTGTTCAATTCAAAACTTTTCTTTGGCAGTGCGTTGGGCAGTGAGAGGTGCCTGGAGAGCAGCTCTCTCTTGTTGTAGCTCTTCCTACAGTGCGGCATACTAGTCGTCATCAACAGGCATGGTGAGATCTCAACCTGTTTTCGGCAGAGTTTCTCTGGCCACAGTGGCCGTGGGAGTGTAAGGTGGGTGTGACCCGTTAGGTCACTGCTACACAACAACGAAGCTGGACGTACGCATAGGGCCACAGGGGAGAGGAGAGGAGAGAAAGAGCAAGAAGACCAAGAGGCACTTAGACAAAAGCTCGCTAGAGCTAACAACACAAGCCAAACAGGGATGGAACTACAACTACTACTGGAGCAATGATGATTGCCACAGAGGAGGAGGTGGAGACGATGAGGTTGGCGACTCCAGCAAGGGCAGCACCTGTGAGGCTGGAGACAACCGTTGCAATTGTAACAAGGATCCGAATCTGATGACCTAGAGATGAAGTCTTGGCTGTAGAGGATGCCTGAGTCGTGGAGGTCTGGATGGAAACAATGACACTGGAGAAGGCAGTGGCAGCTGAAACGGCGTCGGGTGGCTTGTGGATCCTTGGCTCCAGAGCAACCCATCATATGACCTTGTCACGTTCATCCTTTGTCTCTCTTGGCCCCGTTGGCTCTGTTTGCTATGTGCGCACCGGCTCTAAGAAGCTGTTTCCTGTTCAAGGGGTTGGTGGCGTGTGCTTTGTGGGCCCCGGGGGGGATTTTTCTTGCCCGACCACCTGTATGTTCCATCTCTTGATTTGAGTCTTTTCTCTGTCATTACGCTTGATGACCAAGGCATGGACTTCGCCTCTAGTCGTGACATTGCCTCTGTCTCCCATCGCACCTCTGGCCACATCTTGCTGCAGGGAAAACGATATGACCGCTTGTTCCGTGTTCCCTCCTTTGTGCCCGTTCCAGCCATTGCCGTCCATGTACACGTTGCTCGCTCTCTCTCCCCTACGCACGCACAACTGTTGTACCACCGCTTCTGCCACATACACACTACTACCATTGACAACCTACTTTATGTGCTTCTTGCAGATGGTCTTGGTGCTGATACGTTCCCTGCCCCTTGCCCTCTTGATTGCCTTGACTGCGCTCAGGGCAAGATGCACCCGTCCCCTTCTTCCACCTCTGAATCTCGCACTCCCATCCCCTCGATCTACTGCATGCTCATGTCATGGGGTCTCTTCCTCATGAGGTCCTTGGGGGGGGGGGGCGGTAGGTCATTACGTTCTCTATCTCACTGATGACTTCTCTCGCATGCGNTTCCCTGCCCCTTGCCCTCTTGATTGCCTTGACTGCGCTCAGGGCAAGATGCACCCGTCCCCTTCTTCCACCTCTGAATCTCGCACTCCCATCCCCTCGATCTACTGCATGCTCATGTCATGGGGTCTCTTCCTCATGAGGTCCTTGGGGGGGGGGGGCGGTAGGTCATTACGTTCTCTATCTCACTGATGACTTCTCTCGCATGCGCTGGGTCTTTGATCTCAAGAAAAAGAGGCGTCTGCTCCACTTTTGAGTCCTAGCTTCCTCAGGCTGAACTCGCCTGCGGGCGTCTCCTCCGTGTCTTTTGTTGTGACCGTGGTAGTGAGTTCATGGGACCTATTACTCGATTCCTCATGTATTGCGGGGTGTGCATTGAGGCTATGACCCCATGCACAACGTAGCAAAACAACATCTTTGAATGTTGGAACAGGACCCTCGTTGATGGTATTCGCATCCTTCTTCGTGCCTCTAACCTCTCCTCTCTTCTCTTTCGAGGCCATGTGCTACATGACGTGGATTTAAAACCGGGTTCCCCACTGTCCCCTCCCCCTGTCATGTTACCCCATTTGAACATTGGTTTGGCCGTCATGCCGACCTTCGACTTGCTCGTGTCTAGGGCTGTGTCGTTATCTTCTGGCTCCCCGAGGACCTTTACGATGGCAAACTAAACCCGTGTGTGCATCTTTGCACCTTCCTTGGTGTCTCTGCCTTGTCTAAAGCGTGGCGCTTTTGGGATCCTAACCGCGCCCGTGTTGTGGAGTCTCGTGACGCTCTCTTCTTTGACGAAGTCTTTCCTTGTTACCTGTCACGTGTTGCTCCACCCTCTTCATTGTCCTCGCTCTGTCCGTTTGGGGGGGTGGGTCTGTCTTAGCCTCCGATCTCACAGGGACTCCGCTAGCTCTGTCTGGTTCGGTCTCAACCTCCTCTACGGTCTCCTCTTCTTGTGAGGTCCCTTCTTCCTCTACGGTCCCTTCTTTCCTTAGCCTCTCTTCCTCTTCGCCATCTAACACGCTTACCAGTGTCCCACCTTCTCCCTCTTTTTCCTCCGAGTCCACGTCAATGCCTCTTAGCGCTCCGTCAGCGTCCATTGACATCCGAGCACAGTCTCCTCCAAGTGTCATTTCTGACTCCCCTTCAATTCCTACTTTGCAGTCCTCTGCATCCATTGGTGAGACAGAACCCCCTCCTTTTGTTGATTCCCCTCCAGTCGGGCCGGAGTCGTACAACCACGGAGGAAGACTTGGCTCCCTACCGCCGCATTCTATCTCACAGTCCAGTCGACCTTCCCAACGTCGCACTCATTCCAATGCATCCTCCACTACAGCTAGCTCATGTGCCAAGCCTACTAGACTGGATGCACTTGCACTTGTTTTTAGTGTGGTCCATCCCAACTCAGATGTGGGCTATACACTCGTAGCTCACAAGTTCCACGGCGTCCTTGAGGCACCACTTGCCTTATACGTCTCTCCCTGTTTTATAGCGAGTGAACTTCTCCCAGTTCCACCCGAGCCTTCTACTGTATGCCAGGTAAAAGAGGCAGCTGATGTTGACCTTTGGAAAAAGGCCATGCACGAGGAGCTCACTACCCTCAAGGAACATGAGGCCTTTGAGCTTGTCGATCTCCCACCAGGTCACAAGGCCCTTTCGGCTCGCAAGATTCTTTGGCGCAAGCTGAAACCTAACGGCACAATCGACATTTGTAAAGCCCGCCTCACCGCCAAGGCATTCTCTTAGGTTTGAGGCATCAACTTTGATGAGACATTTGTCCCAGCCGGACGATACACTACGGCCAGAGCTCTCCTAAGTCTGGTCGCCCAGCACGACTAAGAACTGGAGCAGATGGATGCCAACAATGCATTCTTCCACAGAAGACTAGATGAGGAGACCTACATGGTACAACCCCCATGCTTCATTAATGGTACGAACAAGGTCTGGCGGCTGTGTAAGGCCCTCTACAGGCTGAAGCAGTCGCCCCGCTGTTGGAACCAGGAGATCTCATCCGCACTCAAGAGAGGAGGGTACCAACGTTACACTGTTGACCCAAAAATTTTCTTGAGTGCATCATCACAACCCTTAGTGGCTATCCTAGTCTACATGGATGATCTTCTCGTTACATCACCCAGTCCTGCTACCGTGTAGTCGCTGAAGACCCTCCCGCAGTCCACCTACAAGATGAAAGACCTAGGCCCGGCTCGAGTGTTCCTTGGCATGGAGCTTGAGCGTGACCACTAATTCCACACTCTGCACGTACACCAGACTACCTACATCCATAGCCTGGGGGAGCACTTTGCCATCCTGCTGGCTGACACTCCCACTACATCCACACTGATGACTCCAGCTGGTCAGCATCTGCTGAAGTGACTTGACACGCATCAGTTGGGAGAGCCTGTCAATGTCACAGATTACCTCAGTGTGATTAGGTTCTTGATGTATCTCGCCACCACCACCCGGGCGGATGTGGCCTTCTCCATCAACTTTCTTGATCAGTTCTCTCAGCAGCATTGTCAGAGGCATCTCGAGGCAACACTGCGTGTTGTCCGCTATGCACTCTCAACCAAATGAGTAGGATTGTGCTACAGGTCGTAGCCTTCTGTGGTTGTTGATGGGTACAGTGAAAGTGATTGGGCTCATGACACAGACACACGTAGTCGCACCGGTTACATCTTTCTTATGGATGGGACTGCTATCTTGTAGAAGAGTGGGAAGCAGGGATGCGTTGCTCGAAGCTCCAGTGAGGTTGAGTACGTTGTGCTTAGAACAGGTACATATGAGAGTGTGTGGTTTTTTTGCCTGCTACAAAAGCTTTGTATGCCCATTTGTTGCATCACACAGTGCTACAACAATCAAAGCACCAAGACAATTGTTGAGCATGATGGCATGCATCACTTGCGTACTAAGTACATCAACATTGAGCATCACTTCGTTCGCGAGCGCATTGTCACAGGAGAAGTTCAGGTTGTCTGAGTTGCCACTTGTCAACAGCGTGCAGAACTTCTCACCAAAGCTCTTAACAATGGAATGTTCAAGGCTGTCGTGCATGCACTTGGCCTGTTGCGTGCACGTGATGCCTGTGGTTGATGTGACCACTCTCTGACCGTTGCTTTTATTGTTGTTATCTATGTGGTGTGTGGATTGTTTGTCTTTGGGTCATGGAGGACTGTTGGTTGTGACTCTCAGACACGCAAGTGACCTCTTGAATCCATCCACTCACGCACATCATCACTGCAGGTGACTAAGCTAACATGAAGCTCAATGCGCACACATTGTGGGCCACGCATCATTGGAGTTTTAGCCGGGTGCAAGATTGGCGCGAGATCAATCATGGTCTGTCTTATATGAAAGCAAGTTTGCTACTTTCAGTGTGTGATGAGTAGCTTTCACATGAGAGAAGTACTTGGGAGATGCATGCACCCACATACACTCGTGGTCGGTGTGGTTCTCTATATGATTGATGTGCATGTTTCGCTGGTTTTGTAGTTTAGAGCACTGGGTTGCTCATCTTGCGGGGCCATACTCTCGGCCGCTCCGAAGTGTGAGAAACCACGGCGGATTTATCCCGACTGCTTAGATTTGGCCCCGGGGTGGCGGCCGGGCCCCACTTCGAGCCACTCAAGTGGGTGGCCCGGTCAACCGGTTGCTAAGAACTCACTAGCCCGTGATTCAAGTTACACTACTTGTCTCTAGCTCTAACTTCAAGGTTGTTCTAAATCCTTGCCGCTTCAGTCGCCATGGCTCTAGCATAAGCGAATGTTGCATGTTAGAGTGCTTATGCTCGTATTCTGCCACCTACACACCGTAGCACTAGTGTGCCACGTAACTTGAACTGGTCCACGCCTGTGGGGCGGTGGATGGGATGACTTGAGGGTCGGAGAGACTCAAGTACTGCGGTTTGGTCTAGTGGGAAAATGATTCCATCCGTTCGTTACATTTGGTATTAGAGCGCAAGGGTTCAACACCCATTCTGGACATGGAGGGCATGTCCATTCCTGTGTCGAAGGAATATAGGGCCAATGTGCCACGTGGCTTGAAATTTTCTAGGCCTATGGGGTGGCGGATGTGATGAATTGAGGGACCCTAAAGTACCGTGGTTTGGGCGCGATGGACCAAGGATTCCATCCGTTCGTTACACTCACCACCTCATGTAGGTTGTCCATTTGTCCCAAATCCTTTGATCGTCTGTTGTGTTGCACCCCATGCCAATGAACCACCCATGGTCCACTTGGCGTAACATTCCGTTTCTCTCCTTTTTTTGGGATTATGATTTGTTTTGGTAGAAATGATCATGCTAAGAAAGAACCCATCCTCTGGAAGCAATTCAAGTTGGTATTAATAAAATGAATGAAAAAGGTTGTTGATGGTTGGTGGACAAAAAATACCGATTGCAAATAGAATCGATGTTGGGAAAGTGCTTGTGTAGCAGATTATCACAAGCGCGAGATAGTTTTGTATGATGGCGTGGGGGCATAAATCACCTAGAAAATTGAAATGTGGTAGGAAATTTGATGAAGGGCAACTACATGCGAACTGCTTCGTTTGCGACTCGCAGACGCGAACGGACGGGTCCAGATCGCGACGATGGTAGGTGCCTGTTTTGGTTGCCAGTAAATCATAAATGTCGACACCGGACTTTTATGTCTAGTTCATGCCTAATATTTAGCTGCACATATGCGAGGATCTGCTATCGTTGGAAACCAGTCTCGCATGTACTCTGGTAGCGGCTGAGTAGACAACGACGCTAATCAATGGAGACATTTTTGTTATCTGAGCAGGTTCAACGAATTTTCTCGCACATACACCTTCTTTTCTCTGGTTCAAAGAAAGATGACCCATAAATGACGCACCCGCGAGATGCATCAAGCACGCATCTTGCGGAATATGCCGCCGTCTTCATTGGCTCGCGATGCATGTGGAATGTTCCTGATTCGTCATTGTATTGTGCTCAGGTATTTTTTGTACACATCTCACCGGTGGTGAGATGTGTGAGGAATCAACAGAAATATCTATTACTCCATCCCTCCATCCGTTGGTTTCACTCCCCGTTGCCCCATGCGTGAATTTGATGGGTGTCGGCATGAGCGTTTTCGCCCTCACACGGGCATCCGACAGGAGGGCGCTCCCAGGAACATCTAGGAAATTCTACGGCATCATCTAGGAACGACTTCTGACGGTGGGCAGTTCAGGTAAAGAGGGGGGGTCGAAATCCGCAGCTCTCGAAAACTTCTCCTTTGATCAAACTGGGTAATTGTTTTTGGTTGTTCTGAAAACGGTGGCAATTCTGTTGTATCGGGTTGGGTGATGATGCATTCACATGTATTCTCTGTGCCGATCACGTACAACGTGGGTTTCTCTTGTGGACTGGGATGTCGTTTGTCACATTCCCAGGAAGTCCTTCCTACCCCCATCCCCCACCCCCACCCCCCC
>SZWC01002534.1:63462-82427 GCA_023375785.1 Penium margaritaceum | reverse complement strand
TGTGTGTGTGTGTGTGTGTGTGTGTGTGTGCGTGTGTGTGTGTGTGTGTGTGTGTGTGTGTGTGTGTGTGTGTGTGTGTGTGTGTGTGTGTGTGTGTGTGTGTGTGTGTGTGTGCCTTCAGGCTGTCTACAGGATGAAGGACCGTGGTCCTACAACTGTGTTTCTCGGGATGGAGATCGTACGTGATCGTCAGCGGCAGGCACTCTTACTACATCAGGCACGTTACGCTTACATTTGAGGAGCGGTTTGCTGGCCTCTTGGTGCAATTCCCACGGCCTCCACCCCCACCACACCTGACGGAAGTCGCAATGAAGATGGATGATCCAGCACAACTGGAGGAGACAGTGGACATTACCCTGTACGTGTGCCTGATTGGTTGTTTGATGTACTTGGCCACTACCACACAACCCGATATTTCCTTCGTCGTCAACCTCCGTACACGGTTTTCACAGTGTCCTCAAGCGATAACCCTTCACACGGCTGTGTGAGTGTTGCGATATGTGGTCTCCACACCATACCTCGGACTCTACTTTCGACTGTAGTCTTCTGTGGTAGTCGATGCCTACATAGACAGTGTCTGCTGTGGAGCCCTGATGGGCGCAATCGGACATGCTACGTGTTCTCGTTGGGTGGCACCACTGTGTCGGGGCATAGGAGCAAGCAAGGATGTATCGGATGTATCGGATGTAGCTCATAAGAGCCTGAGTGTGTTGCGCTGAGGACTGGGGCTGCTCAGGCGGTTTGGTTGTAGTGTCTGTTTTGTGAGTTGCGTCCGTCTGTGCCTTGCATCATTGTGTGCTGTGACAACCAGAGTGATCTTGCCATTGCAAAGAACTTTGGTGTGTTTCATGCACGCACAAAGGAAATTGTTATTGAGTATCACTTTGTGTGCGATCTTGTGGAGTGATAGTTGATCTTCGTCATTTGGGTCGGCACGGACATGCAACAGACGGACTTCCTGACCAAGGCACTCACGCGCACTCATGGTGACCATTTGTTTCATCGGGCTTCTTCTCTTGCCTAAGAGTGGCTGACTGTGGGGTGTGTGATTATCGACTGTTGAGCATCTCTCTGCGCACCTGTGTTAGTTTTGCATGTGTATGGACATGCGTACCATCGGGGTCATGGGGGAGTGTTGTGATGTGAGTCGCTCCCGTCTATTTGTACAACTTACTATGACCACTCGGCTCATTTAGGGTTAATCGACTTAAATTCATGCACTCGAGTTCGAGTGCATCGGCCAAAAAAGCCGCGTCGGAAGTTTCTGTCCAACTTCCCCTCGATTTCAGTGACGACCCCTTTTTCGCCGAAATCGAGGGCGAAGTCCGATCGTTCTGACATCGGCTTCGCCGATGTCAAAACGGTGGTCGTCGCTCGATCGCGATCGAGCGAAAACGCCCTTTTCATTTTTTTCCCCCACAAAAATCCACGTTCAACCCCTAGTTTGAAGCCCAAACGTCGAATAAACCCATCCCCGAATTACATTCGGGGGTTTAGGGCTTTATTTTTGCGCGGGCATCTGCTGGACCCCGCGGTAGCGGGGCCCAGCAAATTCCCTTCCATCGCAGGGGGAGTCTCGGACCCCCCATCCAAACCTATCCGCAAACCCCCCTCGAACAGTCACAAACCCCTCGCTCAAGGGGTTTGTGACTGTTTGACGACTTCGCTGGTGAAGCTCCGCCTGCGACGTCGCAGAGCCGGGCGAAGTCCGATTTCGCCCCCGAAGTCGGACTTCCGGCCCAAAAACGTGCACTGACCTACAAGTGCACGATTTTGGGTCGATTAACTCAACCTCACTCGGCTACATCCATGCTCGTTCATATCCCTTATGTGGACTCACCTGGCGTCGGAACACTGACGGGTGGTAGCTCCATTCATCTGCAGTTGCCAGACAGCTGCCACGGCGTCCAGGGTGCTTGCTAGGGTACTCACCAGTTTTTCTACAGATGCTAGAGTTTTTTTGGTGGACTGGGTCTTAGGCTGCATTTGCATGCTTTACATTGTGTGTCCACTAATTGATGCCAGACCTGTGCGTGTAATGAGTCATAACGGCGGCGGCGCACGGCGGGTGACGTACACGCTGGTGTAAGTTTGTCCTAAAACCGGCCTAAAATCACTATATTTGGCTATAACATTGCACTCAGGCATTCAAACGCAACACTGACATAACTAAGAGATGCATAATCTCAAGCCGGACACTACGACCGGTCACACACACATGTCCGGCATCAATTAGTGGACACATAATGTTAACATGCAACTAGGGCTCAAGACCCAGTCAACCGAGAAAACTCTAGCGCCTGTAGAAAAAACGTAGAGCACCCCAGCAAGCACCCAGGACGCCCTGGCAGCTGTCTGCAGCTTCTGGTTGGTGGAGCCACCACCCGTTGGCGCTTTGACGTCAGCTGGGTCCGCATCAAGGATTTGCATGGACACGGCCGATTGGTCACAGAATCTGTACAAACAGAGGGGAACGACTAACATCATAACATCATGATCACGTAGTCTCCTAATAAGTTGTTGATTGATGTACGTGTGTTTGCGAGACATAATGAGAAATTGAGGTGACACATGTCAAACGTTGCAGAAGTTTCTTTGGCTGCTCCACGGGCAAGCCTCTCACCTCCTTTACATCTACCTCAAAGAGCTACAACTTGGTACAACATTGTCAATTGTGTGCTATTCAGTGTCTGGATGGGTTCACGTGCTTGCTTTCACCATGCCATGGTGTGACTAATCCAGGAAAGCCGTGAAGAAATATCCAGAAAAAATCTTTCAACCCCATTCACAATCATAGGGAGTCGTGCGCTGTTACGCAAAGTCCTATGAGAGGGCATAGAATACATATCCGCTATCACAAGGAGTTATGACCACGGAAAAAAACATAACTGTCTACCTTGAACATCAATGTATCCATATCTTTTAGTGATTTTCATAGAGTTGGGAGGTGTAACGGACTGGACAAAATCCTTAGCTGTTCAGGCCAAAACTGCAATGCTCAAGGGTCCTTGACTCTTTAGCAATTTCGTCCAATCGCCTGCAGGCCAGGACCTACGCTCTGTAGTTGCTAGGTAGTTTCCTAGACATGCTTTGTGAGACGGGGCGGGTGAGAGCAATAGAGCGTGAGACACGCCATGGATGCGGTCAACACTTGCCTTAGAAACTTGCTCTCAAACCAAGACAAGACGTAGTAAGGGGAACGAGCGAGCTAAGCACCGGTGAGCACACACCCACACCGAGCATCACGCTCGGGTGGGCGAGTGCCGCCACTCGGGGGTCGAGCCCGACCACTCGGAATAATCCGAGTGCGGCTGCTCACCAGTGCACGGCTAAAACTGGCACGGTGGCCCCCTAAGGATCAGCACCCGGAAAATATACAGCTCCCCCTGAACACTCAAGGCAAGAGAAACATGATGCAGGGTACGACAGTGAGAATGTACGAGCCCTAGCATCTACCGCATTACAGAATCATAGAAAGTCATGCAATGGCCACGTATGTGCCAAAGGGCACTCCTGGGTCCAGCAGCAGCTTGATGACGTCAGAGGTTCCAGTCAGGGGGGGCACGCCTGACGCTTCCCCAGGTAAGGCCATTGTCATTTAATTTGTACATGTGTGTGCAGAATATGGGAGACAAGAGGTCATAGAGTTGTGAGTGGCCAATGAACTTCAACACTCCCCCATGACCCACAGGCAAGCAATCCACACACATGAGAGAACTAGAAGGCGAGATAACTAGAAGCAAGCAATAGCCAGTCAACCTGGGTCATGCGGACAGATGAGACCAACAGAGTGAACAGCACTTTTGAAGACATTTCGGCTGAGGGCCTTAGTGAGAAAGTCAGCTCTCTGAGAGCGTGTATCCACCCAAGCAACCTGGACGATGCCAGCAGCAATGCACTCACAAACAAAATGGTACTTCATATTGATGTGTTTGGTGCGTGATGCATGCCACTGTTTTTAGCAATGGCTTTTGTGCTTTGGTTGTCACAGCGCAGAGTGATGCAGTGGATGGGAACACGCAACTGTTGCAGCAGACGACACAGCCAGACAGCCTCACACGTGCCTACACCAAGCGCAACATACTCAGCCTCAGTGGTGCTGCGAGCAACACACCCTTGTTTGCCACTTTTCCAGGAGACTGCAGTACCACCAACCAGGAAGATGTATCCTGTTCGACTGCGGGCGTCAGAATCATGTGCCCAGTCACTATCTGTGGAGCCGTCCACCACGACGGAGGGCTGTCCACAAAAATATTGTCCAACACGAGGGGTGGATAGGGCGTAGCGCACCACTCGCAATGCTGCCTCGAGATGACGCTCGTGGGGGCACTGAGAGAACTGGGACAAGAAGTTCACAGCAAACGCCACATCGGCGTGCGTGGTTGTGGCAAGGTACATCAAGGAACCAATGACCCGGAGGTAGTCGGTCACATAGACCGTCTCCCCCAGCTTTGACAGCTCCAGGGACTTTAGCAGGGACTGGCCAGCGGGCGTCATGGGTGTGGACGACGTGGGGACTGACGTGAGGAGCGGGTTGAAGGGCTCCCCCAGGCTGCTTACATATGCAGCCTGATGAACGTGCAAGATGCGACGTCCACGGTCACGCTCCAACTCCATTCCCAGAAAGACATGAGCTGGACCAAGGTCCTTCATCTTGTATGCCGACTGGAGCAGGGCCTTTGCAGCCGCAACAGATGCGGCGTCAGGGGAGGCAATGAGAAGGTCGTCCACGTAGACAAGAATGGCGACGAGTGGTTTGGTGGGAGCACCGAGGAATAAAGCATGATCCACAACACTCCTTCGGTAGCCCCCTTTTTCAAGGGTAGCTGTGATCTCTTGGTTCCAATAGCGTGGGTACTGTTTCAGGCCATAGAGAGCCTTGCGCAAATGCCACACTTTGCTTATTCCGTCCGAGAAGCCAGACGGTTACACCATATAGATCTCCTCGTCCACTTTGCCATGGAGGAAGGCATTGTTGACATCCATCTGCTCAAGCTCCCAGTCATGCTGAGCGACCAGGCGAAGAAGAGCCCTAGCTGTGGTGTAACGGCCAACTGGGGCAAAGGTCTCGTTAAAATCAACACCAGTGATCTGGGAGAATCCTTTTGCAGTGAGACGAGCCTTGTACCGTTCAACTGTTTTAACAGGGTTCAGCTTGCAACGGTACACCCACTTGGCGGAAACTGCCTTGCAATCCGGTGGAAAGTCGACGAGTTCATACACACCGTGCTCTGACAGTGCGTCGAGCTCGGCTTGCATGGCCTGCTCCCACAAAGAGAAGTCAGAGGCTGTGCGGGCTGCCTGCACAGTCAACGGTTCAGGAGGAAGTGGAGAGAGACCAGCGGCAGCAAAGCACGAGGTAACATACCCAGCTACAGACGAGGATAGAGCTGAGTGAACCTCTTGCTCGATGAGAGGGTAGCCAAGTGATGTGCTGGGATGTATAACAGAGGCCGCTGCAGACAGTGCAGAGGTAGTAAGGCCAAAAGCACGGAGACCAGGGTCACCAGAGACAACAGGGTGATACTGAGATGGAAGTGCCCGGAGACGCCCACCACGAGTGTAGGGTGAGACTGGTGGGATAGATGGGACACGCGCAGAAAAAGAGGAGGCGGCAGGACGCGACTGCACATAAAGAGAAGGAGAGTCAACGGGATGAGAGGACTGTAAGAGAACAGGAGGCGGCACGAATGTGGAACCGGGTGCAGGAGCAGAGGACGAGGCAGAGGGCAAGTGAGCAGAGGGCTCAAGGGAGATAGCGTTAGAAGAGACAGGGGACCGCGTGGACGGAGGCGAGTCCAAAGGAGCAGTGGAGGCCAAGGGAGGAGAACCCAAGGAGGAAGAGGAGCTCAGGGGGGAACTCCTCTCCTCCACAGAAGGGAGAGAGGGTGTCGAGGGATGCCCAGAGGGGAGAATAGTTGGCCCATAGGGCAGAGGACTACCCCCACCCCGAGAGGGCGGAGAGAGGGACCCGCCAAAGCGGGGAGTGTCGCGCTCAAACAGGTGTTCAAAGAAGAGTGTGTCACGAGACTCAATGACACGACAGCGGGAGGGATCCCAGAAGCGCCACACCTTAGAGAACGGGGAGATGTCCAGAAAGATACACAGGCGACCACGAGGAGACAGCTTACCATCCCGTTGGTCTGCGGGGACCCACACCGAGGCCAGACATCCCCAGACACGGGCAAGGCGGAGGTCAGTACGCCTGCCCGTCTAGCGTTCAAAGGGCGTGACAGAGTGGGGAAGCGGGCCATGAGGGACGCGATTCCAGACCCAAGTCATGTAGGACATGGCTTCAAAGGCAAACAGAGGCGACTGTCCAAAGGCAGAGAGGAGAGAGCGGACACCATCAGCAAGTGTGCGGTTCCAACGTTCGGACACACCGTTCTGTTGTGGGGTGTAAGGGGCAGATGATTCAAGTCGAACACCACGGGACTCAAGGAAGCGAAAGGTGGAGCCAAAGAATTCACCGCCACGGTCGCTGCGAAAAACACGCAAGGGCCGGAGACAGGCACGCTCAGCCTGCGCAAGCCAGGACTCAAGAACATCAGTGACATCACTTTTGTGGTGAAGGGCAAAGACTCGGCGGTAGCGGGAGTAGTCATCAGTCAAGCACAAGACATAGCGGCCGAGGCCACCGAGAAAGTCTTGGAGCAAAGGACCCATGACGCCAGCATGGACGAGGTCAAGAGGGTGCGAGGTAGTAGCCTCAGAAGTAGAGAATGGGGAGCGGTGCATTTTGCCGCTGGCGCAGTTAAGACAGGGGGATATGCAGGGAGGTGCAAACGTGGCAGGGTCAAGGTCGTAGGCGCGCCGAAGGCGGAGAAGGCGCTGGATGGCGACAGTGTGAATGTGACAGAGGCGACGACACTGGAGATCAGCATGATCAGGTGACAACGATGGAGCGATGTGAACGAGAGCAGATCCAGCGAAAGACGAGGGCAGCGTGAGTGGGACATGGAACAGGCGGTCACAGCGCACACCACAAAGAACAACACGGCCAGAAGAGCGGAGGGAGATGGAGGCCAAGCCGTGGCTGGACGAGAAGTACATGCCCTGGCTGTCAAGGGTGGTCATGGAGAGAAGACTGACTTCAAGGTCGGGTACGTACAGCACGTCGGGCAAGTAGACAGTGCCGCCAGGACCAACAAAGCAAACGACACTAACACCTTGGACAGGAAGAAGCTGGCCGAAGCCAGTGCGCATAGAACGAACAAACTGAACGGGCCAGAGGGACACAAACGACGACCGACAGGAGGTCATGTGATGTGTGGCGCCGGAGTCAATGATCAAAAGACCAAGCGATACATGAGTGGACGGGTGGACAAGAAATACAACGACGGTGCGGCATATACGGAGGGAAGACGAATCACCTAGACGAGTGGGGAACGTGTGAGATTGCCAATGCTCACTCCAGGCACGATCATCAGGCAAGGCCCCCTGGACACCCCCAGAGGAGGCACCACGAAGAGTGACCTCAGACTCACAGACAGACACACGGGACTGGCCACTCACACTCTCACCTCCCTGAGAGCAAAGGTGAAGCAGCTGCGCCAGCCGACGCTCAAGGGTGCGCTCCTCGTCACTGCAATTAGAGGAGCGGTCCGAGGAGCGATCAGAAGAGCGGTCGGAGAAGTGCTAATCGTCACGTGTCCAGTGGGGCACGGGGTAGTGAGATGACGGGGGACCGTAGTAAGGAGGGCCAGATGGTGGAGGTATCCAGCCCCAAGGGCTGGGCGCAGGTGGTGTCGGTTGGAGAGGAGCAAGAGTTGTGGAGAGTACTGAGGCAGAGGAGGAGGATGAGGAAGAAGCAACAGTCACTGCAGCAGCGGCGGAGGAGGCGGTGACACCTGTGCAGGCCTAGTTAGCGTGCATAGAGGATGCAAGACGCGCATCGTCACGGGGGGCCGGACATTTGGGCGTAGAGTGGCCAGTAGCGCCATAGTTCCAGTAGGTGACATTGGCAGCGGCGGGGGCAGAGTTCTTGCCACCGCGGCCACCCCCACGGCCCTTGCCCCCTCGACCACCACCACGGCCGGAACCACCACCCCTCCACGAGAAGTTGTCTGAGTGGGATGAGCAGCAGGCTGAGAAGAGGAGAAAGTGGAAGTCGCTGCGGCAGAGGAGGAGGGTGAGGAGGTAGTGACAGCTGCAAGTGCAGCACGATGCATGCGCTTATCCTGCAAGGCGTTCCACCACTCGGTGAGACGCGAGGCAATGAAGTCAAAGAGGGGACCAACCTTAGGCGGAGAGTCAGCATGGACGGGCGTAGAGGCAAGGCGCTCGAGCTCTGCCTGAGAGACGTGGAGATAGAGGTCAGACAGCTCGGGAATGAGGCTAGCAACAATAGATAGGCAGGAGGAGAGGGGACCAGGAGCTGCCCGGCCAAGGTCCTGTAGCAAACGCAGACTGCGCGTCCAATACTCATCTACCGTCTTGTCCGTCCGCATCTGAAGGGTGTTGAACTAGACGGTGAGGGCACTCTGGGCAGCATGCCCAGTCACTGTTTTGCAGCGGCGAATGAGAGCATAGGCACCGACGGGATCAGCAGGGGTGCCACGGGATGGGTCTACATTGTAGGTACCAATGTCATCAAGGAAATTCTCGGGTCCTGCGTTGATGACAGCCCGGACGGTACGAGCACTGTGAGAGTGGGTGCTCTCTGGAGATTAAGCTTTAGTGTGTGGAGAGCACAGTCGCAGAGGAAAGCTAGACTTGGAGAAGTCTGGAAGCCAGAGCTGGAAAATACAGGTTTATGAGATTGAACTCAGTACAAGGAATTTATACTATCCGGCCGACTGGTCCTAGCCCTTGCCTACTGCTCCCCTAGCTTGCTACAGCAAGCTACTTGTACCTGAACCCGGTGCGCTCCTTGCATCTGCATCCTGTGCTTTACTTGCACCTAATTCCTAGTGCGAGAAGTGCTCGTCCATCGATCGTCCAGATCGACAGTCCGTCTTGTCTCTCGGCGAGCCGCCATATTGGCTTGACGCCTCTCGGCGGAGGGTGCGGTCGCCGTTTTGCGCACGCCACCGGGAGTGCTTCGACCATTGCGGGGTCGCAGCCACCGCGTTTGCTGCCACCGTTGACCGCGTCCATTGCCGGGAGCTCCCTGCGGTACGTTCCCCTCGGCAGATAGCGTATCCGTTATGCTACGCGCCGAGAGGGCAAAAGCCACCCTCACGTGGCGTGTTCGGAATGCGCACACGCAAGTGCGAGTGAAACATCCCCCTGCGCCGGCGTACACCACACGCCGACGCAAATTCTCTCGCTCGCTCCTCCTCCTCCTCGCAGCGACGGTCGAGCGGGGGTGAGCTCGACCGCGGGCCGGATTTCCGAAAAGTGGAAAATTCCTCGAGTGCCCCCAAATCCCGGATGAGACCCCGAGTATGCCGAAAAAATAGGGCACCTCGTTACATTCACCCCTCCCCCCGTCGGAGGCGTGACGTCCCGACGCACCTGAGATACTCCTGGAGAACAGTGTTGGTACCCCCGACATGGAAGTTGGCCTCTGGCTCCCAAGAGTTGTGCTCCGCCGGATACCCCTTCCATTGTACCAGAAACTCACGTTGTCCTCCCCTCTGGCGGTCCGCCAGAATCTTCTCCACCTCAAACTCTTCACTTTCTTCAATCTAGACAGTAGGAGGTGGAGTTGTCCCGCGACCCTGGAAGAAGGTGTTAAGGTTGCGATAGGCACGAAGCAGGGAGACACCCAACACCGGATGGATGGTTTAGTGCGCTGGCAGCTCCAGCTTGTATGAAATGACCGACCGCTTCTCCAGAATGCGGAACGGACCCACCCATCGCGGTTTCAGCTTGGGACTCCCAACTCCCACCAGCTGCAGGTTAGCAGATTTCAGCATCACCTGATCTCCCACTTGGAATTCCTCCGCAGAGCGATGCTTATCAGCCTACTGCTTCTGCTGCTTTTGTGCCTTCAACAGCCGTTGCCGTACCACGTCCCAAGTGGTGGCAAACCCTTCAACAATCTGCTACACAGCTGGGAGAGATGTTGCCGTAGCAAGGGCGGCTGGGCTCAGTGGCTGGTGGCCATAGACCACCTCAAACGGTGACTTTCCTGTTGATGCTGACACCGCTGAGTTGTAGGCAAACTCTGCCACTCCGAGCTTCTCCTCCCAACCCTCTCCTTCCGGTGGGACCATGCTCCGTAGTAGTTGCTCCAATGTTGGGTTCGTGCGCTCCGTCTGCCCATCATTATGTGGGTGGTATGCCGTGGTCAGTTGTACCCGCGTGCCCAGCTTCTCCATGAGATCTCTCCAGAATCGCGAAGTGAATCGTGGATTGCGATCTGAGACCACTGACTGCGGTACTCCATGCAGCTTGATGACATGACTGAGGAGGAGTTGAGTTGTCCCGGCAGCTGTGATACTCTCAGGACATGCGATGAAGTGTGCCATCTTGGAGAACCGGTCCACCACCACCAACACCGTGTTGTTGCCTTGCTGCGTCACAGGCAACCCACCAATGAAGTCGAGCGAGATGTCTGTCCATGGCCTCTCTGGTACAGGGAATGGTTGCAGCTCCCCCGGTGGCTTGGTCCTCCGTGCCTTGATGCATTGGCACACATTGCAGCTGCTCACAAACCTCTTGTAATCAATTGCCATTGACGACCACCAGTATTGGAGTGCCAAGGGTTTGAGCGTTTTGTCGAAGCCGAAGTGACCCGAGTAGTGGGTGTCATGCGCCTCCTCCAGCAACAACTGCTTCAATGGCGCATAGTCTGGTACGAAAATCCTCCACTCCTACCCCCTTCGCCAATACACTCCATCCCACGTGGCGTCTTTCAGCGCACCACCCGTGAACTCACTGTCCACGCCATAGCCGTACTTGAAAAGGCTATGCATGACTGAAGATCCCATCAGCACTGAGATGGCATCGAGGCTCAAGTCCGGCCGCTGTGACAGAGGATCTGCCGGGTTCACCTTCCCAGGCTTGTACTGGATCTCGTAGTCAAAACTCCCTTCCAAGAACTCCATCCAGCGAGTTTTTCGGTGACTAAGGCTCGGCTACGTCTTCAGGTACTTCAGGGCATAATGGTCCGTGAAGACCACGCAGCGCCGCGACTCGAGGTAGCACCTCCAGTGCTTGAACGCATGGACCACCGCCAACATCTCCTTCTCATGGATTGCGTAGTTCAACTCTGCACCTCGTAGCTTGCGAGACGCGTACGCAATCAGCTGCGGCCCCTTTCCGTGATCCCGCATCAGCACCACCCCAATGACATAGTCGCTTGCCTCCGTCGCCATGACGTACTCCTTGGATGAATCCGGATACACCAGGACCAGAGCGTCACACATTGCAACCTTGAGCTAATCAAAGCTCTTCTGCTCTTGTTCGTCCCATTCCCACTGGTGATCGTCCTTCAGCAGCTGAGTCAGCGGTGCACCCTTTTCTGCGTATCCCTGGATGAATTTCCGGTAGTAGTTGACAAACCCCATGAAGACCTGGATGTCATGTACGTTCTTTGGTGTCGGCCACTGCTTCACTGCTTCCACCTTCTTTGGGTCCATGCGGAGACCCTTGCCGCTCACGATGTGCCCAAGGAACTCCACCTCTCGCTTCTCAGACTCATACTTGGAGAGCTTCGCAAACAGCTTCTCTTTCCGAAGAATGTCCAGCACCTGTCAAAGGTGTTGCTGATGCTCTTCCAGAGTTCGGGAGTAGATGAGGATGTCGTCAGGGAATACCACCATGAAGTGGTCCAAGTGAGGGTGGAAGATCCTGTTCATGAGGCTCATGAACATTGCAGGAGCGTTGGTCAACCCAAACGGCATCACGAGGTACTCGAAATGGCCGTACTGCGTCCGAAACGCCGTCTTCTCCACATCCTGCTCCGCAGTCCAGATCTGATGGTACCCCGAGCGCAAGTCAATCTTGCTGAAGTATTGCGCTCCCCTCAGCTGGTCAAATATCTCCTCGACCCTTGGCAGCAGGTACCGGTTCTTGATCGTTACGTTGTTCAGTGCGCGATAGTCCACGTACAACCGCAGCTCTCCTGTCTTCTTCTTTACAAAGAGGACCGGTGAAGCGTAGGGTGACACCGAAGGTTTGATGAACCCCTGCTCCGTCAGCTCCTCCAATTGCTTCTTCAGCTCACCCAACTCATTATCACTCATGCGATAAGCAATCCGCACAGTTGGAGTTGCTCCCGGAACCAGATCTATTTTATGGTCGATGTCTCGCTTCGGTGGTAAACCCTTTGGCAGCTCAGCAGGAAACACGTCACCGTAGCTGTCTAACACTCCCTTGATGCCTTCCGAGGTACACTTGGTCCCCCTTGTGCTGACAGCGCTTCAGCTGCACGTAACTCAACTGCGGCACCTTGCCTGCCTTGGAGTCCTTCTCCTCTGCCCACAATGGCAAAACGATTTCCTCCCCGCATTTCTTTACTTTCACCTGGCTGCGCACCCAATCCACAGCAAGATTCCACCGGTGCAGCCAGTCACGCCCCAAAATGGCGTCGTAAATGTCCATCGGACATGTGCGAAAGCTTACCTCGCACGACAGCTTGCCCAGACGGATCCTCAGAGGCTTCAGAGGCAGTCCGCACTCCAGCTCCCCTTGCACCAACTTGGCCGTAGTTGGCTTCCCAGGTAGTCATGCAAGCCCCAACCTCTTTGCAAGCTCGTCGCTGAAGAATGAGTGCGACGTGCCGCAATCCAGCAATGCTTTAATCTGCCGGCGAATCTGGCGCCCCTCGCCGTCCGCAGAACCAGCCGAAAAAATTTTGGCTTTCAGGAGGATCCCCGGAACGCTCCCGCTTCCTTCGCTCCGCAGCAATATACTCGGCAGCTCCCTAGTTGTCAAAGGACTTTCGGGGCTGGTGTTCGCTGATGCGGACGAAGCTTTCCCAGCAGTTGGCCGTCCGCCACTCACTACTGGTTGTCAATTCCTTGCTGCTTCTTCTTGCTGTCTTTCTTGTGGTGCCCAGGCTTCCCGCAGATCCAACAGTTCCCACCACACGGCTTGCTCTGCTGCTGGCCTCCTTGTACTGCGTCGATCTCCATGGGGTCGATTTGTTGGTGCTGTGCTCGACGTTGATAATTCTCCTGCTTCTCACGGAAACCCCCTCAATGGTAGCGTAGCACGTCAATGCGCTCAGCAGTGGCCACCATCGTCTGGAACTCCGTGACTCCACTGAGTGCCAGCGTGCGCTGAATTTCCACCTTCAAGCCGTCATGGTACTTGCCTGCCATCTCCGGCTCGCTCATGTCATCGATCTCCGAGCACAATGCCAAGAAACGGCGTGTGTACTCCTGCACCGAGCCGATCCGCTTCAGCTGCTTAAGCTTGTTATGTGCGACCATGGAGGCGTTCACGAGATCAAATCGGTCTCTGATGGCTTGCTCGAACTGTTCCCATGTCATCGGCACGCGAGCTTCAGCTTGTCCTGTACCTGGCTGCCACAACACGGCATGTTGTACAGCTACGTTCCCACCTCCACCTCGAGTGGCCAGCATATTCAGCTGCCTCCACCACTCCAATGCTGCTCCGCGTAGCAGTGTCACCGCAAATGACACACGCACAACATCGTCCCCTGGAGGGTGACCCAGAGCCCCAAAGTAGTTGTTCATCGCGAACAACCAGGTCCGAACGCTCGCTTCCTTGACAGAGGGATTGCACGGTTCCGGAGCCTTTGGCTTTGGTCTTGGCGAACTCCTTGGCCGGGCTGCCCCAACCTGTCCAGCGCCACTCCCGTCCCACAGGTCAGCCATCTGCCGATTGAGCCACTCGTTCTCCAGCTTGAGGGCTCCCAGCTGCTCTACGATCTGCTGAAGGGCCTACTCCATGGCTCTAGATTATTTTTGGTCGTAGGAGATCCTTAGAAAGAATTTGGCAGCGTTTTGGTAGCAATCGAAAAATTTTCCGATAGCAATTCGGCAGTCCGGGATGAGAATATGGCGTCTTCGAAGTGCGTAGGAGTCACCCGTCGTCTCCAGTGCGCGCACGGTAGGCTGTGTGGACGCTCTAGAAATATAGAGAAATTTCCAGAGGTTGGCTCGTGGGTTGGCTTCGAAGTATGGTTTAGCAATCTCCCTCTCGATCAGCCTCGACGTTATCCAGCGTAGTCCGTGCCTTCGCTCCTTGAAGTTTCGCGAGTTCCGGCAGCGCTTCCACCTAACACGCGACTCTGGCTCTCATACCAGATGTGAGAGTGGGTGCTCTCTGGAGATTGAGCTTTAGTGTGTGGAGAGCACAGTCGCAGCGGAAAGTTAAACTTGGAGAAGTCTGGAAGCCAGAGCTGGAAAATACAGGTTTATGAGATTGAACTGAGTACAGGGTATTTATACTGTCCGGCCGGCTGGTCCTAGCCCTTGCCTACTGCTCCCCTAGCTTGCTACAGCAAGCTACTTGCACCTGAACCCGGTGCTCTCCTAGCATCTGCATCATGTGCTTTACTTGCACCTAATACCTAGTGCGAGAAGTGCTCGGCCGTCGATCGTCAAGATCGACGGTCCGTCTTGTCTCTCGGCGAGCCGCCATGATCGCTTGACGCGTCTCGACGGTGGGTGCAGTCTCCGTGTTGCGCACGCCACCGGGAGTGCTACGACCGTCGTGCGGTCGCAGCCACCGCGTTTGCTGCCGCCGTTGACCGCGTCCATTGCCGGGAGCTCCCGGCGGTACGTTCCCCTCGGCGGATAGCATATCCGTTACGCTATGCGCCGAAAGGGCAAAAGCCACCCTCGCGTGGCGTGTTCGGAACGCGTACACGCAAGTGCGAGTGAAACATCCCCCTGTGCCGGCGTACACCACACGCCGGCACAAATTCTCTCCCTCGCTCCTCCTCCTCCTCGCAGCGACGGTCGAGCGGGGGTGAGCTCGACCGCGGGCTGGATTTCCGAAAAGTGGAAAATGCCTCGAGTGCCCCCAAATCCCCGATGAGACTCCGAGTATGCCGGAAAAATAGGGCACCTTGTTACAAGCAGCCTCAACAGGTTGAGGGACGAACGGCGGCTTGGCAAGGGAGTAATACTCCCAAAGCAGCCCACCCTGGGCCCACGCACAGAAGCGCGTCTCCCAAGATGTGAAGGTGAGTTTGGAGGCAAACTGTGGTGGTGGCATCTCAAAATCTTTCTGCCTAGCTAAGAGAAGAGCGCGGGAGAAGGCTGCTAATGAGAGAGTGGGAGATGAGGAGTTGGTAACATCACCACTGGGGAGAGTTGACGACTCTACCGAGCCAGAATCAGCAGAGGGAAGGACTGCAGCCGGACCTGGGATGGTGCTGAGACACTCAATGACTAATGTGGCCACTGCAGCCGCTAGCTCATGCTGTGCTTCCCGTCCCTGATGAAGCTCATCTTCAGCCTTACGACGCTCTGCTTGTGCCTCGCTAAGAGCGGCCTGGAGGGCCTCTATAGTCTCCTCCGGCCCAGGCATGATGAGAGGATGCAACCACGAACGTAGACGGACGGGGTAGGGAAGAATGAGAGGAAGTGCAGTGCGACAAAGTGCAATGCAATGCAGTGCTCACCGAGCTAGTGGCACGGAAGAAGGGTGAAGAGCGGGGGAACGACGGCTGCAGCTGAAGAGAACAGGACCGCCACCCATCCTGCGACTGCCACAGTGAGCCACAAGACCCCCGTAACCGTGGCTCCGGCAACTGCAGCTGAAGCTGATGCAACAAGAACACCGGTGGCGATGTGTGGTGTGATGGCTCGGGGAGCGCCTGTGGGAGTCAGCACCGCTGCGGCAGTAACTGCCCGAATGGATCCAACAGCACTGGATGTGGCGTCTGCTGTAGTGGAAGCTGCTGCGGCGACAGAGGCTTCTGCTAGTGTGACTTGTGTGGTAATGTTTGCAGCGACAGCTGCAAGCAGGGTAAGTGAAGCTGCACTTGTGCGTAGGCCTCAGCTGCATGGCCAACGGCCGTCTGTGTCGAGGCACGGTAGGCTCTGGCCGTGGCGGCGAAGGTGGCGGCGTCACCAGGAGCCGCGTCAAGAATAGCGCCTGCCAACCCAATGGAGTCGGTGTGGATGGGAAGTCCAGGTATTACACCAGGCACCTCAGGTGCTGTAGATGTCTCGGTGGATCCTACTGCTGTAGGAGGTGGGATAGGAGTAGGAGCAGGTATAGAATCGGTCGGCTGAGAGCCGTGAGGAGGGTACATCCTTGGCGATAGAGGTGGTGACGGTGGAAGATCATCCGGCGTGTAGACTTGACGGTCTATTTCCTCCCGCTCGCGCTCAGCTGCTGCGTCAGCGTCCTCCTGCCAGTAGGAATGGTCCAGCATGCGCACCCACAACGGAGTGTCGTCGTCAGTGGGTGCGTCAAAGTCCCGTTGGTCCTCCCATTCACGTTCGGTGTACCGAGCTGCTGTGCGCGGGGAGTCCAACTTCTCGTCGGGTGGACTGTCGAGAGGTAGAGAATCCAGTGTGAAAGAGGGTTAGGGCTGCTAGTGTAGCCAAGAGAGGTATGGATGCACTGAGAGTACCACACCTAGCACCGAAACTCGGCTTCGTGAGAATAGTGTGATGCGAAGCAGAGGGGTTGAGTTCGGTACAGTGATAGAGAGTGCTGCTGTGAGAGACAGGCAAGAGAGAACGACAGGTGAAGCGGAGAGTGCTGGAGAATAAGGTCCACACCAGGATCCTCGGAATAGGAACACGTACCTCTGCCCGACAAGAGGGGCAGTGCCGAAGAGTCGGGAGGGTGTGGGCTGAGACTGCCGTTGTGGCTGCTGCCGTAGAGATGCGGCAACAGAGGCACCGGCAACGCTGCTGTTGGTGCAGCAGTGTTCAAAGGTTACTGCTGCTACGGTCGACGGCTACGGCAAGAGTGCTGCGTTCCGAGGAGTGTGGTGCGGTACACGGGCCGCAAGTTCACGTCACAAGAAGTGGCGTGAGTCACTCGCCAGCGGACAGACTATGAAGCGCCGGGGGCCCAAAAGAGGTGGGCGTCACACGAGACGAACGTGGTGACAGAAGTAGGCGTAGGCCCGTGTGCGTGAGATGAGCACGGGCTAATGGTCCGGTGGCGAGAGAAGTGCCACACGGAGGTAGGGAGATGGGCAGCGCCGAAGAGACGATGGGTCCGACTCGAGTAGGCGGCACTAGAACACCGCGTGGTTGCCGAGGAGTCCTCGGTGTCTCACTCACAGTTCCAGGATTGATGCATTGCAGGGGGCTACCCCTGCTGCTCTGATACCAGTAGTTGCTAGGTAGTTTCCTAGATATGCTTTGTGAGACGGGGTGGGTGAGAGCAATGGAGCGTGAGATACGCCATGGATGCGGTCAACACTTGCCTTAGAAACTTGCTCTCAAACCAAGACAAGACGGAGTAAGGGGAGCGAGCGAGCTAAGCACCGGTGAGCACGCACCCACACCGAGCATCACGCTCGGGTGGGCGAGTGCCGCCACCCGGGGGTCGAGCCCAACCACTCGGAATAATCCGAGGGCGGCTGCTCATCAGTGCACGGCTAAAACCGGCACGGTGGCCCCCTAAGGATCAGCACCCGGGAAATATACAGCTCCCCCAGAACACTCAATGCAAGAGAAACATGATGCAGGGCACGGCAGTGAGAATGTAGGAGCCCTAGCATCTACCGCATCACAGAATCATAGAAAGTCATGCAATGGCCACGTATGTGCCAAAGGGCACTCCTGGGTCCAGCAGCAGCTTGATGACGTCAGAGTTTCCAGTCAGGGGGGGCACGCCTGACGCTTCCCCAGGTAAGGCCATTGTCATTTAATCTGTACATGTGTGTACAGAATGTGGGAGACAAGAGGTCATAGAGTTGTGAGTGGCCAACGAACTTCAACACGCTCGAGCCATGTAAAGCTGGCCATGCGGTACACTCCCCCCCCCCCGCTAGGGGTGAGATGCCCTCGGCATCCGCACGTTTGACTCAAACCCTGACGCTTTCACACCAATGAAACGGAGTAGACAGAATCATTAGTCGACTAGGCCAAAAGCACAATGCTTGTTGGTCTCCGACCCTTACACCATCCCATCCAACCGCCCACAAGCCAGGGACCCCCGTTCCAGCCACGTGGCAAAGGCCGTGCACTATGGGTGGGGGTTAATGAAGCCGTTTAAATTCAACGAGAACATTAACATGTGTTGGATTTAGAATGAATCTCGATAATTCTTGAGAATTGGTGGTTTTTTTAAGATAAACAAGGATTGTGTGTCTGTTTGTAAGGAATCTTACGTGCTTACACGACGTTGGTGTAGAATGATTCGGCGTTGGAATATTCAATATTAAATGATGAATATTATGATGAATAGTTTCTAAAGAAATTTTTTCACCTGGTTGAAGCCATTTTGTTATTCTCGTGGTCGTAACCAGTGGGGAAGGGGTTTCACCTAAACACCAAAGAAGCCCAGGGATGGGACCAGGAATCCAAATTACAGCTTTTATATGTTTGGGTGTTTCCACCAGAGGCGAAAAATCTGACACAACGATAGGGAGACCTTGCCCCATATCTTCATTGTAGAATCGTTGAACATTCTGTTTGCAGCACCTGGTTGAAGCCAGGGTGAACTCAGGATTGCCAAAAGGAGGAGTTGATGGTTCGTCTCACACAAAACTCGTCGCCATCGAGGGCTTCGACCCGCCACGTAGATGCAGCGGCCCGTCAAATGTTCGGCATGTCGACGCTTCGCGTGGGGACGGATGTTCAGCGAATCTGGAGCTCGAGGAATCTTTGCCGAGACGACCAATTCTGATGAGTTTCGAATTGATTTAACTCGAAATCAAATCGAGTTGTGATTTTAGCAGCCTTTTCACAGATTTGCGACGAGTTTGTCGTTTCTTCAACCGACAGAAGACCTTTGATCTATTTTTGATCTCCCAAAAAGGGCACCTTTCGCAGTTTGGAGGTTGAAACGACTAGGAGCGCGAGACGAACCGCACTATCGATCGTCGGGCCTCCGCGATCCGCCGATATTGCCTTATGAAGGACACACCACCCCCCCCCCCCCCCCCCCCCCCCCCCCCCCCC
>SZWC01002534.1:44441-57187 GCA_023375785.1 Penium margaritaceum | reverse complement strand
TCGCTCTCTCCCCCCCCCTCTGACTGTCTCTCCCTCTCTTTTTCTCTCCCCCCCCCTCTCACTCTCTCTCCCTTTCCCTCACCCGTTACAATTCCCGACCTCCCCAACATCTTTGGTTCCTTTGTTCGATCACAATTGTCATTGAGGTCATGGAAAAGACAACCACCAGAAGATGCATGGGGAGAAGATGGTTGTCTATGGTTTATGGCTTTGCGTGGTTGTCTAGAATATGGTTGTCTTGGGTTGAACTCCCCGACGCCTAATTGGAGCCAAGCGGAGCGGAACAAAAAGTCCCTAAGGTAGCATCTTCCGGAAGGGAGCCCAATGGGAGGGGTTTTTTGCCTAGACCCAAAAACAAATGAAAAATCCAGGGTTGAAAATAAATCTTGAATCACCCAGGGTAGAACTGTAACTACAGATGTGTTTGGGCTACATACAAGAGAAGGTGGGACTAGATAGGGTAAGCTGGAGTTTACGGAGATCTTGAGGTGGCAAATGGAAGCCGGAAAAGAATAATGGCAGAGCTCAAAGTGTAGGTACACCCCCGTCTATTTCACAGTAGAAATTTCCGTTGCCGCGCTTTTTTCCGAACCTATCCGTGCGGCGGGGAGAAGGTTCTCTTCTGTGATGCTGAAACACTCTGAATTATATCAAGTCGATTGCTGGAAACACAATGGGTTGCCCAGAGTCTAAAGCCAAGCAATTATCACGCAGGACTGTCGAAGGCTAGCAGCGATCTTCGCCTCTCTTTGCAACTTTGACAGCCAAGTAGCCTCGCGATCGGAAGCGAGGCCATTTACATATCCTGTCCACACTTTAATCGTCATATTTGTACCGGCATGACATGTCTTCAGTTTGAAATACCGAAGTCGCACTGAAGGGTCATTGAGAAGTGAATATTGCTCTTTGCTTTGGGTATATCGACAACGTCCGAACATAATGTGTAGTTTCACCCAGATGAAGGGATTTTACCTGCGCCCGCCACATCCTTACGGGGTCCCTGTTCTTCAAAAGTGAGTGTTGTGTTAACCCCAACAGTTTCCCATCTCGATGGTTCTTCTTTGCCTTAGGCAAACCCATCTTTTCTCTCCATCTCTTTTCTACAACTCTAACCTTTCTCCTCTCTCTCTCTCTCTCTCTCTCTCTCTCTCTCTCTCTCTCTCGCTCGCTCGTTCTCTCCCCCCCTCTCTCGTTTAGATTCATGCGCTGGATTTCTCACGAATGCTCGTGGGCCTGTTGTTCCTTTCAGTATCATTGACACAAAGCAAACTATCGGAGTGGAAAGGTCCGCTCCACGAAACAGTACTCTCGGCAGAAAAGAAAACGTTTTGTGGTGTTTGAGCAAAAGGCTGGTCACTGTCAATTGCTTGAGCCCTAGTGCGAAGCCCGCTGGATCGCTGTGATCCAACAGTCTCAAAAGGGTCCCAAGGAGTAGGACGCTGCCGGCTCGGAAAAAGCTCGAACCCTGCGCCGCTCGCAGCCGCAATCCCGGGCCATGTACCCAGAGATTGTCGCGGTAAGCCACGGCCTTACTAGCTGCAGTGACTACGTACGCCCGTGCACCTGTTCTTCCACTATCTCAAATCTCCCTCTGCCTCTCCCTCTCTATGTCGCTCTCATTCTCTCTCTCGCTCTCTCCCCTTCCTCTTTCCCGCCCTCCATAACTACCGTTCTGTCGTTGGACTCATTCGATCAGCATCCTTTCGTCCCCCTTCCTCTCTGTCCCAATTCTGACCATGCATTCCCCTTGGACAAGTTAGAGATGATTAGTGCATCATGTACCACATGTACGTTCAGGAGCTGCTGCGCCGCTCGTGCTCTCAACAACGCGCCGAGTGCTGGTCAGAGTGACGCAGCAAGTGCACAAGAACACGAGACACTTGTCTGTTCCAAATAGCCGAATGAGAAGGGGTGGGTGCTCGATGCTCTGACCTTTCTTCGGGACCTCTATGTACCAAGGTCGTGCCTAAGATTCGTCAAATAGGAACTGCCTATCCATGGCATACACAAGTATGGGTCTTCAAGTTAAAATATAACTCAATAACATTGTATGAATGGACAACTATTTCACAAAACATGGCTTAAAGAGTTCGAATCTTACTTTGAACTTCCAATCCTCAATACAACAAGTAATCTGAAGCACATTCCCCTCAAAGCCAACTTGAATCGATCAACGCCCATTGAAGTGGGAAGGCGATGCCCATTCATGAAGTGCTCGCAACAACACTTCTTTGTCGCCGAATAAATTAAAACCTAAAATATCCTCAAAGGTAATGTACCCAAATTTGAAACCTATTATGTGTATTCGTAGGTTAAAAAATCAGGCTTGTCAAAGGAAACAAATTATAACATCCCATATGTCTACGGGATGATGTTGCATGTATAATATTTGACAATGAAACATCACTTGTCAGTAATTTCAATAAAATCAAATGATTTCCTTCCACAAATCTTTCACATGATGGGAAAACCTTTTGAGCGAGGTCAAATCACAAAAATACAGGTGGTGCTAGATCATTCATTTAAAGAGATTCCACGCCAAAATGAAACCAACAATGTGAAAGAAATATTGGCTCAAAATTTTCACATTTCAAAAAATCCACGTGACTCGTGTTCAATACTTTTAGGTAGAAGGGAAAGGTGAAAAATGAATTCAACACAGATTCAATCACGTACAAAGATGATCATTTTCAAGTGATGGTACCAACACATATTATGAAAAACCCATGAGACATATTTCATATTCATATTCATGTTCTTATCCTACATGGCTATAAGTTTGCATATTAATGAGTGGTTCTTCGGAAAACATTTCAAAGATGTTTCCTTTAAGAGCTAACTAAAAATTGCCAATGTTTGAAAATATTTTCCTGGGAATGGTGACTGAGTTATATATTTTTTATACTAGTCTCGTAAAATAGAAAACATGTGGGTTTTTTTCTGGCTAGGTTTCTGACTTCGATTCCCTTTTCTTCTATTTATCATGTCATAAAACTTATAATAACTAGACGTGATATGACAAATTAACATAATCATGTTCATGTGTAAATAGTTGATGTACGAAGTGGGAATGGGAAACCAAATAACATGCTACAATAATGTACTGATATTCATGTGTAGTTATTTTATTAAGAAGTGAATGATTATGATATTAATTTGAAAATAACTGATAACCTTATGGAAAATGTCAAGTTTTAACATCCTCTAACATTCTCCCACGGATGAACCAAGAGGAAAAGCCATACCGGTGTCTAAAGGGAGTTTCACTGTTTTAATTTAATGGTTTTTAACGAAAGGGTGAAATTCGTACGATGTTACGCAATCAAAAGGTTGACCCGACCATATCCACAAGTAAAAAATATATGTCTGCCATATGCAACATGATAAAAAGTACGTACAACATATCCATAACCTTCTAAATTAGCATGTTGCATTCATTACTTCATTAATTATAACACCATAAGAGTAAGCCGTACTTATTGTCAAAGGATTGGTATCGCATCATTATGTGTTCACTATAAAAATGAGTTGATGAGGATTTTAAGACTCATTTTCTATTCTAGCATAAACGAAGTCAAAAACTTTCTTCATAATACATCTTATAATTCATGTGCATTAGTCTCATTTCTTCCCTAGGAATAGTCGACAAAATGCATAATAGTCGACAATATGCATCTTCTTCCATAGAAACCAACCATTATAGGATAACTAGCACTATCGAGGACGACTGCTTTCCTTGTGAGCACGATGGTTGTGGTTAGCTCAAACATTTGTTGTTAGTTTTAGCATTGATGTACTTAAGTGTGAATGTGCTGGAAAGCATGCGCATATGAGAGGCATGAAAAGAGTGGGGCCAATCCTATGTCCACGCCTAAACCATTTTTCTTGGTCACATTGACAAAACGGGCCCATTGTGCAATCTTGGACATGCACGCTTTACGTACAAATGTGTGTTATAATGCTCAATGGCAGGCATAAACCCCGCCCCTACAAGTGGGGACAAGGACGTTGTGGGTGCAACTAGACGCTAAACGTGGAGTATGTTGGCTCAAATGTGCGCAAAGGGTTCGTGAAAAGCAACAACAAAAGAAATAGTTTTCCCCTAAAGGTGTCCATAAAGGACACATAAGAAAGGCATGCATCAACAAGCCCACAATGGGTCCAATAGCCATGGGAGTAGCAAATGCACAAAATCATCCTGAGGAGTACGTTAAGGACGTAGTGAAGGTAATGATAGACACAAGATGTTGGCCTTGAATTATGAAACGGGTGGAAGAAGAGGCGGTAGGGATAATAAATGTTACCCATGGTATTGCTGAACTAGGTGCCTTTTTATCAACAATGTTTTTAATCTTTTGGATGGTAGCCCACAAGGTCCTTTGACTCATATTCTTGGCCTAGGTGTTGATTAGGGATGGGCAAGACTCGCGCATAGTTTCAGAACAAGTGTTGTTCCAACCAAAGTTACAGTATTGGTTAGGATATCTGTTATATTAATGACAACATCAACAGTAAGAAAAAGAAAACAAAAATGAATTTTAGATAAAACTTTGCCTGTGGATTATGACAGAACACAAGAAGAGATATCATATGCAAAGGAATACATTTTGATCAATTTGGATGATGAGGAGGAAGAAAACGACTTGTAAGATTACTCATGATAGTAAAGTAAGTGAGAAAAACATAAAATGTTGGTGTAATGACATGCCTTTAGCATGGATGGGTGGGAGAAATGCGTTGACAAGTAAGATGACAACCTCAAATTCTTGTGAGGCACAGGTTTTATTTCTTATAAAATTTTGAACTTGTTTCTATTTTATGCCCCTTCATGGCAAAATGTGTGATGTTTTTATGCATGTAATGTAGGCGATGAGAAGAACAAATCATAGTATTTTTCCTATTTCAAGCAAGAGATTCTGTGACCCAAAATAGTTTCATGGCCAAAAACTTCTTGTGTTTCTGGTATTTGGTTCATTATGCTTCACATGGCTAATGAGACACTAGGCACGATGGATGTTGCACCATGTTAGAAGTCATGGTCAACATTCACAAAAGATCTGTCCATGCTCATGTTCTCACATTTACATGTTCATTCTTGTGAAGGACTTGGCTTTTTAAAGATGAATAGCTTTAAAAGTTTAATATCATGAAGATAGACGATCTCAACACAACAGTGTAATGTTCAAATTTATAATAAAGTATATTTGTAATGTTAAAAATCTCACAACTCTCTGATCATTCCCATTCATTAGTTTTTTTTCCATGCCAGTGGTCATGTTTAAACTCTTGGGAAAAGTACATCCAGTTTTCAAACATGATTGTTTACTCTATTGTTTTTAGCATCCTTTTCGACACGCTTTTATGTAACCAAATACTTTATTCATTTTGGTGAGCTGACAAGGCCAATTCATAAAGTAACGATGTCCACATGTTCAACCTTTCCTTAACACAACCTTGATGATTGTGCCTAAAATAGAGATGAAGATGAAATTTTCTACAACGTGGACAACTTTGCCATTGAAGACAATTTGATTAAAACAAAAAAGATGTGTATGTCAAGTGTGTCATAGACCACTATTGTCTTATTGGCAACAAGTGTGTACCTTGGGAGGTAGTGTCATTGGTCTCTTCATGGCTTCCATTTTTTTGGGATGGTTCTTTAGTGAAAGCCTTGATCCATTCATGTCATGCATGGCTTTGTGAATAGACAACTCATGTTAATCTATTGAACATTTGTTCAAATATTATTTTTAATCAACTCGCCCTTAAATAAAAATTTAACAACGTATGCATTTGGATGTATGATTTGTTAATATGTTAAATTGAGATGGGTGTTCTTAGAGCTTGTTGTTAAGAAAGAACGTTTTGTGAATTGATTGATATAGGATTTCAAAAACATGAATGAAACATTGACTTTCTTTCACCCGTTAAAATTTATCTCACTTGCAAAATGATAACATCTACCAATTGTCCATGAGAGGTCCATGGTTCATATACCTTGAAATAATCCTTGAGCCTCAATAAAAGAGTTGAGTGTTTTGTCACCGAACACAAAATTGCGTGTGGGGTTCACCATTGAACCACCAGCGAGGATATGGATTATGTCAAGTGACCCACTCCTACTTAATGAGTTGCCCTTTCCACATGGACTCGTCTCCTTGTTTATAAAATTTCTGCAACCAAACCATTTTGTGTATGTACTCTTGTGAGGGACCGTCCCCTAGAAATTGTTACAGCGTGAATTACCGATGTTGAACAAGAATTGCATCAAGAGGAGTAAATAAGAGAAGAATGATAAAAACATATGTATAATGCAAAAAACTCAAATTGTGATTAAAATTGTCATATCATAGTTTATTCCTACACTCGCAACTGCATTCATTGTTGATAGTGACAAGACCTTTCAACATGAAACAATCAATGCAGGTCGTAGAGATGTGTGAAGAATGAAACCTTTCTGATTGTTAAAATTAAATGCTTAATTAGATTTCACCCGGATGTATGCAAACCCCATAGAATAACAGAATTATAATACTACATTGGGATACTTAAAAATATGATTATCATCCACCTAGATGTTCTATACGTTTTAAAAGAAAAGTGCTGGATGTAAAGTCTTCCATGTCTTAAGTAAAATTCTTCATTTATAGAAAATTGCAAACGTTGGCCCAAAGTGCACGGGACTATTCATAAAAAATGTTTTAGATGCTGATGACGTGCACTAATAAAACATTCATTTTATCCAATGTTATGGTCATTATGTCATAATAGTTTGTACATGGACATGGCTCTCTCATTATACAAGCCACGTACAAAATTGACATGAAGTTTTTCAAAGGTTGATATGGGGTCATCAAAGAGTGGTCTTAGGATAAATTAGATAAATCCAAAATTGCTTGGACATATGGTCACTAACCCATTAATCAAAACAGGTAAATCTGTCATATAGAAACCAATTTTCCTCAGGATTGGTTAGAATAGGAGTACCTTCATTCTCACTATTGTGCATACATTCTCACTACTGTGAATACATTCTCAGTACTGTGAATACATTCTCACTACTGTGAATACATTCTCACTATTGTGCATACATGCACCCTTGGAAATGATGTCTATAAAATTGTTAAATACTTCCTAAAAATCATGAGTGGATTATCATGTAAGATTGTATTATAGTGTTCCAATAATTTAATCCTTCAACAAGTTTTTGGTACATGATGAGCATCATATGTGATAATGTATCATATAACTATCTGATTTTTCACTCATTACAGAAGAAAGAATAAAGTGTGGTATCATGTCAATGAAATATTATGAAAAATTAAGCTTTAAAATCAATATCATTCCTTTTTAGACACATTAAATTTAGAAGTCTTGTATCCATGTTATACAAGTGAATATATTCTCCCACTTCTTCAACTTAAATAAATTTTCTTAAATCTATTTTTGCTTAAATCCCCACCTAGACACATGTCATGGCATTCAATTTAAACGATTCTATAAAAATATATATGTTTGATAAAAATTCGTGCAAAGTCAACAGTTGATTGAAATATTATCTAATTTATTTATACATATGGATCTTTTTATGGAAACAAATTGGTAAGCAAATGATTATGTCGAACGAGTAAATAGCTGACCTTGTCCTTTTGATCTAATGAAGGATTTTCATCAACCTTTTAATACTATATGCATATTAGACCCTAATTTATTAATTAACATCTGTTCGTTGATATTCCAACTTTTTTCTGAATGTGTTCGGATTTGGTTACCTGAACCACATCGTTTGATTATGTCTCACGTTGATTCCTTTACATTAATGTGATTATTTGTTTTCCCATGCCTTCGCCTTAGAGGAAAATAAATGAACATTAATCCATTAGATGTGTCAACAACCAATAAAACCCCATCATGGAGTTTATGAAAAGCTATGATGGTGCAAAAATGAAGAATAACTTAAACAGATAAGGCCTCCCTTTTTATTTATCAAATGGCAGGAGAAAATTGTATAAATATGATTGGAGAGGGGCGTTTGTATATGTGAGAAACCATGTAGGAGTTCCCATGATGTTGGACTTTTTAGAAACTAGTAGTTCTCAAACGTGGCAATCATTTGTGGATGTCCATGTATGAGAGATTGCCTCTAATTTGTTTGCATCCATCATATTGCCTTTGATAGTGATGATGTTTCCCACACGCATGATCCAACAGAAACTCACTTCACACTTTCATAGTTCTTGATAGATTTTTCTCATTTTGTTAAATCTTCATGACTTCTCACTAAGGTCCACCATTCACGTCCAAAGTGCATCTTCAAATTCATCTCAATGTATGAATAACTACTCACAAAAGATGACACAAGATAGTATGTATGCTTACCATTAAAACGTCCACGAGTTTTCTGTTCCAAAAGGCATGAGAATGGACATGAAATTTCATTCCATTATGTGGAACACCCTACTATCCAAATTGAACCTTATGTATGTACGTGTAATGATGTTTTCTCTGTAGATAGTCTCAAAATTGATTCTGAACTTGAGGTCTTGGAGCAAAAATCCAACTCCTTCGCAAAAGAGAGTAACCAGTATAGTCGGGTGTATTATTGAACTCCTTTTAGTCCATGTACATTGAAGTTGTTTATCTTGTTGTTGCTTAGAATTAATAAGGTTGTACATGGTGATATGGATGGTATTATTAAATGTATGTAGGATAGATTCAAAAGGGTGAATTGTTTTGATTTACCCCTATAAAATCCTTGATGATAGGTCAAAATTTCATAGGATAGATTGGATGCATGTATAGTGTCAAGAAAAATGCTTTCAATTTTGTTGCATGGGTGATGATACTTCATCGTTCTCTTGGTTTTGTGGCAAATAACCACGATTGAAACCTGCACAATAAGTACCACTCGTTTACGTCTAAAGATGTCAACTTTGTGTGTTTACATCTAGCCGTTTTGACATTTCTTGTTACGTTCTTCTTAATCACTTCTTCCGCCCACAATTGCATTTCTGTTATCTTCATTAAAAATTGTATCCACTTTCTATCATTTATGTTGATATTTGCCCTCTTCCTCAAGGCCAGCTTTGGAGTATGCAAGTACTCAATTAGTATTTTTAAGATGATCTTGTGATTGCCTCTTGAACAAATCAACCTGAATCTACCCTCTTACATTTCCGTGGGTTGTTGAGAGATCCTTTAGAGGGAAAACAATATGTACTTTTTTATTAGTCATGAGCATTGTCACCTACTCTGGTATGTTACTATTCCTTAGGATTTAGCTTTGCTCTACAACTTTGCCCCGATTTTATGTATCACTATCTCTTTTCAAAAGTTACACACAAATAATTCATTATTCCATCAGAGTCTTACTGATTCATTTGTCTTTCAATTTAGGTAGCTTCTCTAAATAAAGTAGAAGGTTCATGTTAAAAAAAGTCTCTTCTTCATTAGTGTTATCTAGGTTTTGGGTTTGCCAATGCTACCTTCAATGCTTCATGGCAAAGAATTTTAAGGCCATCATACAAAGAAGGTCGTCCTTCATGTAAAATAATTTCTTCATTGATTACAAAACATGAGTGAGGAGATTTAAATAATTTAATCAGAAGGTGTTGGTTTTGATTTCACAGAAAGAAATGGGTGTACTTCACCACCATATATCCCTCACATTGATTGCAAAGCCTGTACAATGCGTCAAAGCTCTTGTTTCACTTCCAATAATGAAACATGACGGTGCACTTGAAGTCTTTGTAGCTTGAAGATGGTGATTTTGAGTTTTTCCAAGTGGCATTAATCTTCTTCAGACGTAAAATGGTCAATGTGAACAATGTGAGTGGGGGCGTGTAAGTTATTGATTAGGCTGTGATGGTCTCCTTGTATCCTTAGATGTGCTAGAGATCGGACCATCAATTTAATTAATGTTGTCCATGGAGGGGTAAAGTATTTAGGTTAGTTTTCTTTTGAAAATTTTCGAACTAATTACGAGTGAATTTTACTTCCATTTTTGTTATAAAGATTCAAATGTTTGCCCCTTATTTGGCTATCATGAAGTGCTCAAGGAGTTTGAGACGGAGCTTGGTCCTAATTTGGAGTTGATTGATCCCCTTGGTGAGCATTTTTCTACACGAAGCACATTCCATCACTCCTCCACTATCATGGTGGTTTTGGAGAAAAAAGGCTCTTAAGAATAGAAAAAATCTGCTAATTCTATTCACTATTTTCAGTAATTTAGTCAGGATTTCCTTTATCACACTTTGTTTAACCTTGACGGGGAACGGTTGAGGCAAGGGTGTTGTCTAGCTTGAGGGCTTTGTTACAAAATTTGCCATCCTAATCTTTTGGGATTTATTTTTTCACTAGGAAGTATGCCATTTCTTCTATGTTAGGTCATGTATAGAACGTCTTGATCTGTGTAATACCGATCCTTCATCGCTCGTCTTTGGATGGTCACTAGTTCTTTTGCCAAGTGTAATGGCTCCCATAAGCATCGGTATTGTAATTTGAATAACTTCTAGTTGTCATGGATGTGCAAACGAAATCAATGTTGATTATGAGTAAGAACATTGATTTATTATATATCTTAGTTGTGTTCTGATATGCATTGTTACACCAATGAGAACTTTATTGGTGACAAGGTAGATGTCACGTTGTCGAAGACATCTTGAGAGATTGAAAAAGTGGATGAATTTTGTTTAGTGGTAAATGTAATTAGATAGAGATTGTTCAAATGCTTCAGCATATATGAAATTGTGCAGAAACAAGAATGATGCTTACTTGGAGTTTTTGTGTTCGTGTTTATTGACATGTATGGCATTGCATTATGAGAGCCTTTATGAGAAAATACACCAATAAGTTGGGGGATTTTGAAAAAAATTCAAGGAAATCCCTTAAAATGGCAAGCAATTATGAGAAGTCTACCAAACAGCTTGAAAAGATGGACTTGATTTACAATAACTCTGTCAACACTTTTGGGAGGTGGGGAACCTGCGAGAAATGTCTTAAATGAAACATTGGAGGTGAGTGGAGTTTGTTAAAGTTTACCTTGGTCAAATCATGGTTGGCCATGATTTTGGTTTAAACAGTGTTTCAATGCGTATGTCCAACTCTAGGGTTCAGTTGGGAGTGGAATCATGATATTTTGAAGTGCAAGGGCTTGAGTGGAGGTAGAGGCTATGATAGTGAGGAATTCCAAGTGATTGACTTGGGGCACTTGTCGTTGGACTTTAGGTGGGATCACAAACGACTTTTTTGGGTTACATAGTAACCTCATTGTGGTTGCCTCGCTGCCCGTCGCTATTTTGTCCTGTAGCGCGATTTTTTTGGGGGTGTGGACTTGGAAGCGAGTAGGAAAATCGGGGACACCACTAATATAGGGGAGTCGATGTTCCCGACTACAAATTGTGTGTTCCATGAGATGTTAACCTTCTGTTTCATATTCATGTAGGTAAATGTATAATAATAGCAATTCAAAACATAATCAAGGTGCTCCAAGTAGTTGAAAGTCCATAAAGAGAATGAATAGTAATATGCTTTGCATGTTACATACAAAATGTCACTTAGATAAGATTTTAAGATACACAAAAGCACAAATGTAGATCTTATGCCATTTTCCAGATTTTAAAAACTTTATTTTTTTCTAATTAATTTTTACACTATCTTCTCTTGATTATGCAATTCTTCTTAGGGCTTTGATGAGCACAAAAAAGACAAAGAAGTGGACGTGTATGGGTATGAATCATGCATTTTATGAGATGGTGAATGATTTTTTATGATAATGTAGTGAAGAGTACAAAGTGAGAAACATACATGATAAATTATTATATAAGTAAGGTGTGGTAGAATAGTCACTTCATAACTACATTTTACAAGACATGACACGACACATCATGAAAAAACATGACATGACATTACACGCCACGATTCGAAGCAAAGAAGACGTAACGACACAAAATTATATGATGCGACACGACAAAACATGGCATGACCCGATACGACATGAAACATAACAACTCAACACGACACGACACGGTACAATGCAACACAAAATGATACCACATCACACGACATGACTAAACAGAACACGACATGACACCACACAAGACAACATGAAACGGCAAGACACGACATGATACGACATGACATGATACGAGACGACACGACACGATACAAAATGATACGATACGATACGATACGGCACCACATGACACGACACAGCACACCATGAAACGACAGGACACAACACAATACAACACAACACGGCTCGACATAGCACAACACGACACGACACGGCACGAAAAGACAAAAGATGGAACGACACGACATGACACGACACAATACGACATGACACGACACGACCTGACACAATACAACATGATACGACACGACACGGAACGACACGACATGGATCAACACAACACAACACAACACGAGATGACATGGCATGACACGAGACGAGAAAACACAAAATGACATCACACGACACGACACGACATGACACGACACAACACGACACGACACGACACGGCACGACACCACACAACAAAACACGACACACAATTACACGACAGGAAACGACAAGACACAGCACAACACAGCACGACACCAAACAACACGACATAACACGACACGATATGACACGATGTGATGCGACACGAGACGAAATGAGACGACACAACACGACAGAAAATGGCACGACACAACATTATACGACACCACATGACACGACACAACACGACACGACACGACAC
>SZWC01002534.1:9357-20620 GCA_023375785.1 Penium margaritaceum | reverse complement strand
ACGACCCGCCTTGGCCCCCCCCCCCCCCCCGGGAAGGCGAGTTGCATCATCGCCTGTTCCCCTGCCCTACCTTGCATGACAGAGAATGAGCTGTGGTCGTGTCCTGCTTCCTCGTCCATCCCGTCCTCTCTGGTCCCCTCCCTTCCCCTTCCTCTCTGTGATGACATTGCATGGCTGGATGGCTGGCACTCTCGGTTCGCCCCCTCGTTCACAGCGTCCATGTCGCTCACCCACTGCCTTGTGTCAATAAGCGACCTGGTGACACCAGTCCACGATCCTGTAGAGAACTGGATCATTGACTCCGAGGCTACGCATCACATGAAGGTCTTGCAAGAGGGCTTCAGTATGCTTGGTCCCGTTGCTGATGTATTCGGTGTCTGGATGGGTTCTGACCAAGTGTTACCTGTCCGCGGCATTGGTGTCGTACGTTTTCGTGGTCCCGTTGGGGATGTCTTTGTGACCGATGTCCTCTTTGTTCCTAGTCTTCAGCTCAGCCTCATGTCCGTCACTGCCCTCAACCCCATGAGCAGGGAAGTTCTACACTCACGTGGTGTTGGTACTATGTCGTTGCGTCCATCCGATTGTGTCATCCTGCACGCCACAGCTCGTGGCAACTTGTGGCACGTCCCTTGTCTATCCTCCCCGTCGGCCAACACCGGCCACGTGTTTATCACTAGTGTGCTCTCTCCGTAACACACCACCTTCTCCATCATTGTCTCTACCACATCCACTCGGCTGCTATCGACAAGATGCACCGCACCCAACCGGCCAAGGGCCTTGAATCCACCTCCTTTCCCTTGTTGTGTTCCACTTAGTGCATTGACTGCGCTCAGGGGATGATGCACCGCTCCACTTACCCCGTAACCTCATCCCATGCATCTGCCCCCCTGGACTTGGTCCACTCCGATGTCATTGGTCCCCTTTACACGAAATCTTTTGGGGAGTTCAGACAGTATGTCCTCACCCTCATCAACGACTACTCTCGCTACTGTTGGGCCTTTTGCCTTTGGCAGAAGAGCGATTTTGGTCCCACCATTTAGGACTGGCTCCTCCGTGCGGAGCGCAAGTGTGGTCGCCCCCTTTGCTATTTTCGTTCTGATCTCGACGGTGAGTTCATGGGAAAGACGACGACCTTCCTTGCCTCCCGCGGGATCCATCATGAGACGTCGGCACCTTACACGCCCGTCCCGAACGGTGATTCTGAGTGGTGAAACCGCGCCATGGCCGACACCGTGCGCACTATGTGGGTCGAATCCGGTCTCTCCGGTGGGTAATACTTTGAGGCCATGGCCTACATGGCCTGTTTCTGCAACTAGATTCCCCACAGACCTCTTCCCCGTCAGTCCACGCCGTACTAGCACTGGTGCGGTCAGTGGACTGACCTCCGTCCAGCTCGCGTCTGGGGTTGCGTGGACATTGTGTGGCTGCCCACCCTAAAGCAACTCGGCAAGCTTGACCCCGCGGAAAACCCTGTATCTTCATTGGCATCTCGCGTCGGAATTAAGCCTGGCGCTTCTGGGATCCCTCCTCGCACTACATCATCTAGTCCCAGATGCCCTCTTCTTTTGAGAGTTGTTTCCTTGTGACTACGCTATCACGGCCACGCTTACATGCATACCACCTAAGGCTCGGAACACGCACACCCTCACTATGGACTCTACAGTACGTCTGGAGGATCTAGCCATCCTATGCAAGGCTCGTGCTTCTCCCGAGGCTACACACTGGGAGGCTACATGTGCCGATGAGCTCGCCACCATCTGGCAGCACCAGGTTTACAAGCTCGTCGACCTCCCCCTGGTCGTAAGGTGATCGGTGCCAAGTGGGTCTTCTGGCGTAAATGGAAGCATGATGGCTCCTTGGACAATTGTAAGGCCCGTCATATGGCCAAGGGGTTTTTTCAGGTCCCTGGGTCAAGTACAAACAGATCTTTGCTCCGGTCATCCTGTTCTCCGCTATCCGAGTGCTGTTAGGTCTGGTTCTCAACAAAGGTGGAACTGCATCAGATGGACATGAGTAACGCCTTCCTCCATGGCTCACTTTAGGGTGAGTAACTCTGTATGGTGCAGCCCCCAGGCTTCAACGATGGTACTGGCAAGGTCTGGCGACTACGAAAGGCCCTCTATGGACTAAAGCCGTCACCTGGCTGTTGGAACCCGGAGATTAGTCGCACTCTCCTTTGTGGCGGCGTCCTTCAAAGCACCGCAGACCCCACACTGTTCAACAACTCGAGAAGCCAACCCCTCATTACTGTTCTGGTCTACGTCAATGACCTCCTTATTGGGTCACCGAATGTTCCTTCCATTTAGCGCATCAAGGACCTACTACACGCCACCTACCAAATGAAGGACCTCTGGACTGCCCAAGTGTTCCTGGGTATGGAGCTGGAGCATGACCGCTCACAGGTTTCATGCACATCCACCAGGCTACCTACGTCCACACCTTGCCCGCTCGCTTTGCTGAGGTTCTGCCTCTCATGCCAAGCGCATCCTCACTCATGTCACTCGATGGCCAGGCAAAGCTGAAAATCCCAGACCCAGTCGTAATGGGGGAGCTAGTCGACGTGACCACGTATCTTTGAGTCATCGGGTCACTGATGGTTTTGGCAACGACGACACCGGCAGTCATTGCGTTCACCGTCAACCTCCTGATGTAGTTCTCCCAGGAATTATGCCACCTCCATTTCGAGGCCGTGATCCGCATACTACGCTATGTCATCTTGACTCCACCACGAGGCTTTATGTACCGTCGACGACCGTCCGCTTCGTTGTGGGTTACTCTGATAATGACTGGGCTGGCAACCCAAACGGCAAGAGCCGCATTAGCTGGATTTTCCTTGTTGGCGACACAGTTGTCTCCTGGCATAGTGGCAAGTAGGGCTACATTGCACGTAGTTCTCTTGAGGCTGAGTATGCGGCTCTTAGTTCTGGAGTGTGTAAGAGCGTGTGGTTGCATCGTCTGTTGTCCGAGTTATGTCAGTCTGTTGCGTCCATCACATTGCATTATGACAATGAGAGTGACATGGTCATTGCCAATAATGACGGCTTGCATCATACGCATACAAAGCATATCAATGTTGAGTATCACCATGAGTACGTTTGTTGAGTACGCTTGTTGTTACACAACGACAGAGTGAGCATTGTGTGGGTTGAGACAGTACGGCAGTTGGCTTACTTCTTGACCAATACTCTGAAGCGTGGCTCGTTCAAGAAGTCTGTGAGTGCAGTCGGTGTGCTTCCGTGACCTGCTCTCTTTGCCCCTGCCTGTGTATTTCCTGCTCTACAGGGGGTCTTGCCTGCCTGATGGACATGCTCGATGCCCGTCCGTGTGCACTGCACCTGTGAGTCATGGGGGAGTTTTGGTTTTGCACACCTCTCATTGTACTCTGTTGTATCCTCCCGGCTTGTATATATTGGTATGCAGATGACTAACGGCGAGATGGGAAGCTGCTGAAGCGTCGTCCGGTGGAGCCGATGCACACTAAGGTCTGCATGTTGTTTGTTGGTTCCTCTTCCCTCAGACGCCTGACGTGCTCAGCTCCATCGGTGGGCCTCCTCATCAGTCACGCCACTCGTGGTCACTGCCTCCATAGACACTATCTGCGCACGTCTTGTGCTAGATCTGAAAGCACGGTTGCACCTGTAGCATTGTGTTCTGCTTAGGGTCCGAGTTTCAGGTTATTCGGACACCATTGTTGACGGGGTCATTCCATCCTAGACGTTGCCTGAGTTTAGGCAGTCATAACTCCTTGATGTTATTGGTTTAGATGATTCTGACAGCACGAATGTGTTTACTGTGTGGGTATTTTGTATGGTCTAGATTTCAGGAAAAACAGACGACGTCCGGGCTTGGGGTTACCGGCTGCTTCACAGGGCTCACTGAGAAAACTCAGCCTGCCAGAAAATAGAGAATTTTCTGATTGGATGGTAACCTGAGTAGAAAATTCTATAGAGCTGAGCTAGGCCTAGTTATTTGAGTTGTATCTCAATTACATTCATACTCCATTTTTTATGCCTTTCTGGCGCTAACTCCTCAGCGCTCAGTTTTCTCTCACAAGTCTCAGCGTAGCTAGAGGGGGCAGCAGTGCAAAGCAACGAGCGTGGGGCCATGCCTACTCCAACTACGCTACAGCCCCAACAAGTCACTCTAAAGTAGCTTCCACCTTTTTGCTCGTCCTTGGTTGAGACCCAAGCATTCGGGGTTTGACCTGGTGCCACAAGGAGACCAATTCCTTAGGTCTTGTGTTTATTCCATCTTTTTCTTGTCGAGACCCTTGCAAGTGGGATCTGACCCCGTGCCGTGGGAGACCACCATTGTCATGAGATCGGTTGTTCCAACACCCCCCCGGCAGTGGTGGTATCCCACTCACGGTGGCATTGGCGTCCACCATCATGCTACCCCACGGTCTATTGGCCACCTTCTTCCTCATACACTCCTCCATTGTGGCTCTAGTTTGTAGCTCCATCCTTCATTGCGGCACTAGCTGAGTCCTTTCCCAAGCCATCTCAATGTCCAGACACGTCTGCTCTGGCCTCCTCATTCCCTTCCTTTCCTCGACCTCCGGTTTTCTCCTCTTGTGAAAGTTTGACTGTCGGTCCAGGGGTCACCGTTGTTCATTGGGTGGAGCCCTTTGGGACGCGTCAGATGGTGGGTTTGTGTCATGTGTGGAGTGGGTTGAGCATTGGCATTCGTCTATCCTTCCCCATCTCCTTATTGTTACTTCTCCTTGTACTACATCCTCTTCTTTCCTAGCTTGCAATGTCGCGTAGTGTCATGTGACCACTCCTCGTGTGTTCAGTGGGTTTTGGATGATCGATTCTGGAGCCACTCGTCACATGACGTCGTCCCGTACCTCCTTTGTCACGTTGGAGCCTGTTGGTGACGTACGCTTCGTCCGCACGGGCTCTGGCCGAATGTTGCCAGTTCAAGTCGTTGGTTTTGTGTGTTTCATTGGTCTGTCGGATGGCTTCGTCTTGTCACATATCCTCTTTTTCCCTACGCTTAAGGTCAGCTTGTTGTCTGTTACTGCCTTGGATGACGAGGGCATGGACTTCATCTCATCTCGTGACGTTGGTACTATGTTGTTGCAATCGTCCGGCCATCCTGTTCTTCGTGGTCTGCATTGTGACAAGTTGTATTGTGTGCCCTTGTTTGCATCATCGCCCTTTGCCACTGTAACATCGCATGTGCGTATTGCTCCCTCGCTCTCCCTTGCATACACATGTTTGCTCCATCGCCGCCTGTGTCATGTACATACGGCCACCGTCCATAGCCTCTTACGTCATCAGCCTGCTGTTGGCCTTGATCCTTGCACATTCCCAGCCCCGTGCACTATTAACTGTCTTGATTGTGCACATGACAAGTTGCATTGCCCGTCCTTTCCTTCGTCAGATTCGCGTGCACTGCAATCCCTTACCCTTGTCCATGCGGATGTCATGGGCCCAGTCCCCAATGAATTTCTCGGGGGTGTTGGTTGGTAAGTTTTGTGTCTTACACATGATTTCTCTCGCTTTCGTTGTATCTTTGCCCTTTTCCTGAAAAGCGATGTTAGGCCCACAATCGAGTTCTGGCTTGTCCAGGATGAGTGTGCTTGCCTGCGTAAGCTTATCGCATTTTGGTCTAATCGTGGTGGGGAGTTCATTGGTCCTACGGCCCATTTCCTCCATTCTTACGGAGTGCACCTGGAGCTCTCTTCTCCATACACATCACAACAGAACGGAGTGTCGGAACTGTGGAACTACCCTCTTATTGATGGTGTTCTCACCCTTCTTGTCGAATCTGGCCTCCCTCCGTTGTTTGCATTCGAGGCCATATCCTACATGATGTGGGTTTGGAACCGTGTTCTCACGGTCCGTTGCCTTGTCATGTCACACCCTTCGAGCGCTAGTCTCGTAGTCATGCTGAACTTAGCCTTGCTCGTGTTTGGGATAGCATCACCAGCGTTTGACTTCTTGAAGACCAACGCAATGGCAAGTTGTCCCCTCGAGGTCGCTTATGTCCTTTCCTTGGTGCTTCCTCTTAGTCCAATGCTTGGCACTTTTGAGAACCAGAGCATGGTCAGGTCATTGAGACTCGCGATGCTCTCTTCTTTGACAGCACCTTCTCCTACGACATTGTCCGTGTTGTTCCATCAGTTGCGTCCTTCTCTCGTCTAGGGGGAGGATGTGGAGTGCCCTTCGCTAGTGGTTGCGCTCCGTATCACGTTATATCATCACCTCCTGTCACGTTTGCGTCTTAACCTATATCACCTCCTGTTGGGGTCATGTCGTCGCCTGTGTCACCCGGGTATCCTTTGTCGCCTACGTCACCTCCTGTTGGAGCTGCGTCGTCACCTATGTCACCCGCGTCTGCGTTGTTGCCTGCGTTCTCTCCTATTGCGTTGGTGTTGATGCCTGCCTCATCTTTTATGTTGTCTCCAGACACGTCGGCGTCGCATACATCATCTCCTGTGTTTGTGTCATCTCCTATTTCATCATCATCTATCTCATTGGTTGTGGTTCCATCAGTAACGGATGCAGTCGCACCCTCGTTGCGATGAAGGAGCATGGGGATTTTGAGAATTTGAAGCTCTCGCCTTGTGGTAAGGCTATCTCAGTCTGTTGGGTATTTTGAACGAAAGGGATGCCTGATGGCTTAACAGAATGGCACAAGGTCCGTCTCACGGCCAAGGGATTCTCCCAAACGCCTAGTGTTGACTTCGATCCTATTTTTGCCCTTGTGGGCCAGTACACCACAGGGAAGGCCTTATTGAGTCAAGTGGCACAGCATGAGTGGGAGCTCCGCCAAATGGACATCAACAATGCTTTCTTACATGGAAATCTCGAGGAAGAGATTTATCTCGTCCTGTCTCGAGGGTTTGGGGATGGTACTGACGGAGTCTGGCACCTCCAAAAGGCCTTGTATGGCTTGAACCAATCCCCACACTACTGCAACCTCAAGATCCCTGCTACCCTAGAGCGAGGCGGGTGTCAGCGTAGCACAGTGGACCCAGCACTACTTGTGCTAGGTCCCCTCTGCACCCTTCATTGTTGTCCTTGTCTATGTGGAAGGCCTCTTGATTGCGTCATCCAACCCTTAGGCTGTCCAGAATGTGAATGATCTCCTCCAATCTGTGCATAGAATAAAGGATCTTGGTCCAGCTCGTGTTTTCTTGGGGATGGAGATTGAGCCTGATCGCCAGTGTCACACACTACATGTGCATTAGGCTGGTTACGTCAGAACATTGGAGGATTGTCATGCTGACCTGTAGACCACAGTTACTTCTACACCTAAGCCTATGATTCCCATAGGGCAGAGGCTTCTCACGTCAGCAAGCCCAGATCGTCTTGGGGAGCATGTCAATGTCACAACATACCTTCGAGTCATTGGCTCCCTGATGTTCCTTGGGACCACGACTCGCTGAGATGTTGCATTTGCTGTGAATTCATTGTCGCAGTTCTCACAATATCCGTGTGAGCTCCATTTTGAGGCTTCCCTACGCATAGTGTGGTATGTCATGTCTATCCCACGTCTGAGTCAGTGCCTTCTCGCGCAACAGTCTATTGTTCACGGGTACACTGACAGCGATTGTGTCCATGATCGCGATGCAAGTAGCCGATCCGGTTACATGTTCCTTACTGGAGGTACTGCTCTCTCATGGAAGAGTGGCAAGCATGGTTGTGTAGCGCGGAGCTCAATTGAGGCTGAGTATATTGTATTGGGGACGGGGATCTAAGAGAGCATTTGGTTGTGCCACCTCATGCAGTAACTCGGCCAGCCCATCCGATACATCACCATCCGCTACCACTATGAGAGCAATCGCCGTGTAGCCGAGCTTGATGGCATGTGCCACATGCACACAAAGCATATCAACATTGAGCATCACTTTGTACGCGAGCATATTTCACATCTCAATGTCTCCGTCGTGGGCGTCGACAGGCAAGAGCATCGTGCGTACTTCCTCACAAAAGCATTGTATAGTTGCAAGTTGAAGTTTGTGGTGCGCAATGTTCGGCTTCTTACATATGGTCCTGATGCGACGTGATTCGTACCCCTCTCTTGTTGCTTCCTCTCTCTGTCATTACTACTTGTGTAGCCCTATCTCGTGCCCCTTGCAATGCGCTCTCATTGCCATCGTTGTGTGACCCTTGCTCGCTAGTGGTGACCAGTGTCTACGGGTCATGGGGGAGTGTTGGTGTGTGAGTCGTGGTGACCTGTGGACTTGTCGTCACAGCTTGCCGTTATGCCGGGGCACTGGACGGCTCCTTTTACAGCGTCAGCACCGGCCATCACACGGTGGTGCAGAAAGTGTGCTTGATTGGTTCTTGCAATGAAATGAAAGACAAACATGCAAACTGGCAAGAGTGGCCAGTCCACCGAGCTGATCAGGCTGTCGGGATGCAACATCTACGTCAAACTGGTCATGTCGTAGGTGCTGAAGAGGTCTCGAGACCTCACCATGCCGTCATGCCCTCCAGTGTTGCTGCTCCATACCACCAGTACAGGGTATACGGGTAATTACCATGGTCGTTGCTCGTGACGGGTGGAAGCCACACAAACCAACACTCCCCCTAGCTAACACAGTTGCCACCACAAGGATGACTAAGTGATGGTAGGGAAGGATCGCTCGCAAAACCAACCATGGCAAGAACCAATCAAGCACACTTGCAAAGGGGCTACGCTCATTGTCCATCGTAAACACCAACCACATTACAAGGTCTCCTCGTGACAATGGTGTAACCCACCAAGTGCCCGAGTCTTGACCATGCGAGAATTCAATCACATAATCATGTGCCAAATATCATGCAAGGGGTATTGAGGAACAAGGTCTCCTCGTGACCCCGGAACATGTCTCCGGGTGTCCGGGTCTCGACCACATCTGCTCTCATGCATGAAGCATACATAATACATGGAGGCAATGGGTCTGCACGTCACACCGATACAACTCACCAAGTGTGCGGTTCTCGACCAGCATAGCCTCGACTACGGCATCGTGCTAGACCCAAACTGACCACGCTGTCCTCATAAGGGTGCCTGGCCAAATTCCACACACCAACACTCTCCCTAGGCTGCAGAGGCTGACAACACGAGCAAAGCTGATGGCCGCGCCAGACACCATCCTTGTGGAGGGAGCATGGCTCCCCCATGGCCACATATCCCTACACATTAATAGCAAGGGTGAAAACAATGCTGGTGGGATGTGCTCGCACATAGCCTCACCCCGTAACACCGTCGTCAATGTCGTCGTCGTCGATTCCGTCCTTGTCGCTATCGTGATCATCGATGTCATCATTGTGGTCACTACTGTTGTCACCTGTTGCTGCAACTTGTGCAGCGTTGAGGGCCTCCTCCAACTGTATGACCTGTAGTATGCCTACCAGCTGCTGAGCTACACATTGCCACACGGACTCCGCAATGTCGAGAGGCATACACAACTTGTTGAGCTCTGCTCCAATAGACGGGCCGCTTCTGGGGCATGCAGGCGGTCAGTCTCGGAACCCACCTGACGGTGGACCTCCATCGCATGCGCGTCGGCACGAGCCAAAGCCTCCTGCAGCCTCGCCACCTCGTCGCATAGATTGGAGTCCTCTGAGTCAGTTGTCAAATTTTCTACCGCCTGGTCGCCAGCTGCTCGCATGGCCTCGGCACCAAACAACGCGTCGGCATCTACAGCATCTAGACCTGTAGGAGCTGTTGCTACGGACGCACAAGCTGCTGCTGACACACTTGTCACTCGGCCATCGACTGTTGGCCAGACATCAACATCCTTCTTTGCATCTGCATCTGCTGCATCGTCGCCATCATCAAGAGTGCGCTCAACCCCGTAGGGCTCCTCTAAACCCCTGGTGCGCAGCCAATTGTCCACCTGGTGCTAAAGGTCCACCCGTCCCAGACGTGCATCCTGTAGAGACCACTTAGGTGACGACACCTGACGATGTCACGACAACAGCGTTGCCGCAGAAACCACTATTGCTGCCACTATGGTCACCGTCCTCCCCATTTTTTTCTTTACTGCTTGGCTCCACCCTCGCGGCAAGCTCGTCGATCGGACGAGCTCGTGGATCAGCGCGCTCGCCGATCGACAAGCTCGCTCGATGGCGATCTTCCACCGCGAGCTCGCCCAACAGCGAGCTTGCTTGTAGCACGAAGCTGCCTCACATCTTTGCGCTGGCTGCAATAGGAGGGCATTAGCAGTGGCCGTTTCCGTTGTGGTTGCCCTTGCTATGTGCACTATTGCTACTACTACGGTGTGCGTGTGCATTTGCAACCGCATGGTGCAACTGCTTCCTCCGCCGCTGCTACTGCTACTACTGCCGTGCGGTGTTGTTGCTGCTACTACAGTTGCTACATTGCTATGAGGCAGTGTTCCGCACTGCTATTGCATGCTACTACTTCTTGTTGATGTGGCTGTTGCACGCTGGCATTGCTACGGCAGCCGCTTCCCGTTGTTGCTACTTCTGCAACTACTACGCCTGGTGCCCACCGCCGCTGCTATTGTAGCTGCTGACCGCTACTGTTGTTTTTGCCGCTATGGCTTCTACGCTCCACCGTTACTACTGCAGCTGCTTGTTGCAACTCCTCGCCACTGTTGCTGCTGCTGATGCTTGTGCTGCTAAAGCGGCTGCTATCGACCACCGTTGCTTCTACAGCTACTCATCGCCGCCGCTACTACTATAGTTGTTGTTGTTAAGGCTGCTGCCCTCCCCCGCTCCTGCTACAGCTGCTAGCCGCCGTTGTTGCTGGTACGACTACTGTTGTGGCTGCTGGCCTCCACCACTGTTGTTGCAGCTACTCCCCACCGTCGTCATTGTTGCTGATGCTGCTCCTACTACTACTGTTGTTGCTCCTACGACTGCTCCCCGTCGTCGCTGTTGCTACAGGAAATTTTTGCCTCTACTACTGTTATGGCTGTTGTTGCTGATGTGGCTTGCGGCTGCCGCCACTGTCTTCGATGCAACGTAGTCGTGGTGGGTCCTCCCAAGACCTGCTCCTGCTGTTGTGGGTGGCTACCGCTACTGCCACTCACTGCTACTGTTGCTACGTCTCCGCTGAACAGCACAACGACCTGTGGCTCGTTTGCTCTGATACCATGAGAAACTTCTTGGAACCTTCCTAACCGCTTGCAACTTAACTAAGCGCCAGTGCTGAGTCAGTTTGTGATGACAATAACAACTCACCAACCAAACTGTAAGGGTCTGGGTAGGGACACGTACGGAATGTCAAAAAGCTCCAATTGAATATAATTGCAGGGAGAGAGAGAGAGAGAGAGAGAGAGAGAGAAACAAAT
>SZWC01002533.1:207789-220050 GCA_023375785.1 Penium margaritaceum | reverse complement strand
GTTGTGCCAGAGTTGTGCCAGAGTTGTGCCAGAGTTGTGCCAGAGTTGTGCCAGAGTTGTGCCAGTGTTGTGCCAAGGTAGTGCCAGAGTTGTGCCATAGTTGTGCCAGAGTTGTGCCAGAGTTTTGCCAGAATCATACCAGAGTTGTGCCATAGTTGTTTCAGAGGTGTGCTAGAGTCGTGCAAGAGTCATGCCAGAATCGTGCCAGAGTCGTGCCAGAGTTGTGCCAAAGTCCTGCCAGAGTTGTGCCAGAGTTGTTCCAGAGTTGTGCCAGAGTAGTGCCAGAGTTGTGCCAGAGTTTTACCAGAGGTATGCCAGAGTTGTGCAATTGTTGTGCCAGAGTTGTCGCATAGTTGTGCCAGAGTTGTGCAAGAATTTTGCCAGGGTTATGTGAGAGTTGTTCCAGAGTTGTGCCAGAGTTGTGCCATAGTTGTGCAAGAGTTATGCCAGAGTTGTGCCAGAGTTATTCCATAGTTGTGCAAGAGTTATGCCAAGAGTTGTGCCAGAGTTTTTCCAGAGATGTGCCAGAGTTTCTTTATAGTTGTGCCAGAGGTTCGCCAGAGTTGTGCCAGAGATATGCCAGAGTTGTGCCAGAGTTCTGCGAGAGTTGTTCCTGAGTTGTGCTGAGTTGCGCCAGAGTTGTGCCAGAGTTGTGCCAGTGTTGTGCCAGAGATGTGCCAGAGTTGTGCCAGAGTTGTGCCAGAGTTGTGCCAGAGTTATGCCAGAGTTGTGCCAGAGTTCTGCCAGAGTCGTGCCAGAGTTGTGCCAGAGTTGTGCCAGAGTTATGCCAGAGTTGTGCCAGAGTTCTGCCAGAGTCGTGCCAGAGTTGTGCCAGAGTTGTGCCAGAGTTATGCCAGAGTTGTGCCAGAGTTCTGCCAGAGTCGTGCCAGAGTTGTGCCAGAGTTGTGCCAGAGTTATGCCAGAGTTGTGCCAGAGTTCTGCCAGAGTCGTGCCAGAGTTGTGCCAGAGTTGTGCCAGAGTTATGCCAGAGTTGTGCCAGAGTTCTGCCAGAGTCGTGCCAGAGTTGTGCCAGAGTTGTGCCAGAGTTATGCCAGAGTTGTGCCAGAGTTCTGCCAGAGTCGTGCCAGAGTTGTGCCAGAGTTGTGCCAGAGTTATGCCAGAGTTTTGCCAGAGTTGTGTTTGAGTTGTGCCAGAGTTGTGCAAGAGTTGTGCCAGAGTTGTACCAGAGTTGTGCCAGAGTTGTGCCATAGTTGTGGCAGAGTTGTGCCAGAGTTGTGCCAGAGTTGTGCTGAGTTGTGCCAGAGTTGTGCCAGGGTTGTGCAAGAGTTGTTCCAGAGTTGTGCCAGAGTCGTGGCAGAGATGTGCCAGAGTTGTGCCAGAATTGTGCCAGAGTCTTGCCAGAGTTCTCCCAGAGTAATGCCAGAGTTGTGCCAGAGTTGTGCCACAATTTTTCATGAGTTGTGCCAGAGTTCTGCCTGAGTTGTGCCAGAGTTGTGCCAGAGTCGTACCAGAGTTGTACTAGAGTTGTGCAAGAGTTGTGCCAGTGTTGTCCCAGAAGAGTGCCAGAGTTGTGCCAGAGTTGTTCCAGAGTTGTGCTCGACTTGTGCCAGAATTGTGTCAGAGTTGTGCCAGAGTTGTGCTAGAGTTGTGCCAGAGTTGTGCCAGTGTTTTGCCAAGGTAGTGCCAGAGTTGTTCCATAGTTGTGCCAGAGTTGTGCCAGAGTTTTGCCAGAATTATACCAGAGTTGTGCCATAGTTGTGCCAGAGTTGTGCGAGAGTCGTGCCAGAGTCGTGCCAGAGTCGTGCCAGAGTCGTGCCAGAGTTGTGCCAAAGTTCTGGCAGAGTTGTGCCATAGTTGTGCCAGAGTTGTGCCAGAGTTCTGCCAGATTTATGCAAGAGTTGTGCTAGAGTTGTGCCAGAGTTGTGCGAGAGTTGTGCGGGAGTAGTGCCAGAGTTGTGCCAGAGTTGTGCCAGAGTTGTGCCAGAGTTGTGCCATTGTTGTGCCAGAATTGTGGCATAGTTGTGCCAGTGTTGTGCAAGAGTTTTGCCAGGGTTATGCGAGAGTCGTGCCAGAGTTGTGCCAGAGTTGTGCCATAGTTGTGCAAGAGTTATGCCAGAGTTGTGCTAGAGTTTTTCCATAGTTGTGCAAGAGTTATGCCAAGAGTTGTGCCAGAGTTGTTCCAGAGATGTGCCAGAGTCGTATTATAGTTGTGCCAGAGTTGCGCCAGAGTTGTGCCCTAGATGTGCAAGAGTTGTTCCAGAGTTCTGCGTGAGTTGTTCCTGAGTTGTGCCGAGTTGCGCCAGAGTTGTGCCAGAGTTCTGCCAGTGTTGTGCCAGAGACGTGCCAGAGTTGTGGCAGAGTTGTGCCAGAGTTGTGCCAGAGTTATGCCAGAGTTGTGCCAGAGTTGTGTTAGAGTTTTGCCAGAGTTGTGCAAGTGTTGTGCAACAGTTGTGCCAGAGTTGTGCCAGAGTTGTGCCAGAGTTGTGCTAGAGTTGTGCCAGAGTTGTGCCAGAGTTGTTCCAGAGTTGTGCCAGAGTTGTGCCAGAGTTGTGTCAGAGTTGTGCCAGAGTTGAGCCAGAGTTTTGCCAGAGGTGTGCCAGAGTTGTGCTGAGTTGTGCCAGAGTTGTGCCAGGGTTGTGCAAGAGTTGTTCCAGAGTTATGCCAGTGTCGTGGCAGAGATGTTCCAGAGTTGTGCCAGAGTTGTGCCACAATTTTGCAAGAGTTGTGCCAGAGTTCTGCCAGAGTTGTTCCAGATTCGTGCCATAGTTGTACCAGCGTTGTGCCAGAGTTGTGCCAGGATTGTCCTGGAGGTGTTCCAGAGTTGTGCCAGAGTTGTTCCAGAGTTGTGCCAGAGTTGTGCCAGAAATGTGCCAGAGTTGTGCCAGAGTTGTGCCAGAGTTGTGCCAGGGTTGTGCCAGAGTTTTGCCAGTGTTGTGCCAGAGTTGTGCAAGAGTTGCGCCATAGTTGGGCCAGAGTTGTGCCAGAGTTGTGCCATAGTTTTTCCAGAGATGTCGCATAGTTGTGCCAGAGTTGTGCAAGAGTTATGCCGAGAGTTGTGCCAGAGTTGTGCCAGAGATGTGCCAGAGTTGTACTATAGTTGTGCCAGACTTGTTCCAGAGTTGTGCCAGAGATGTTCCAGAGTTGTGCCAGAGTTCTGCGAAAGTTGTTCCTGAGTTGTGCCGAGTTGCGCCAGAGGTGTGCCAGAGTTGTGCAGAGTTGTTTCAGAGATATGCCAGAGTTGTGCCAGAGTTATGCCAGAGTTGAGCCAGAGTTATGCTAGAGTTGTGGCAGAGTTGTGCTAGAGTTGTGCCAGAGTTGTGCAAGAGGTGTGCCAGAGTTGTGCCAGAGTTGTGCCAGAGTTGTGCCAGAGTTGTGGCAGAGCTGTGCTTGAGTTGTGCCAGAGTAGTGCCAGAGTTGTGCCAGAGTTTTACCTGAGTTGTGCCAGACGTGTGCCAGAGTTGTGCCAGTGTTGTGCCAGAGTTGTGGCAGATTTGTGCCAGAGTCGTGCAAGAGTGGTTCCAGATCTGTGCCAGAATCATTCCAGAGTTGTGCCAGAGTTGTGCCAGATTTGTGCCACCGTTTTGACAGAGTTGGGCCATAGTTGTGCCAGCGTTTTGCAAGAGTTGTGCCAGAGTTGTGCCATAGCTATTCCAGAGTTGTGCCGAAGTTGTGCCGGAGTTGTGCCAGAGTTGTGCCAGAGTTATACCACCTTTGTGCCACATTTGTGCCAGAGTTGGCCCAAAGTTGTGCTGGAGTTGTGCCAGAGTTGTGCATAGAAGTGCCAGAGTTCTGGAAACGTTATGCCAGAGTTGTGTCAGAGTTATTCTAGAGTTGTGCCAGAGTTGTTCCATAGTTGTGGCAGAGTTGTGCCAGAGTTGTGTCAGAGTTGTATCAGAGTTGTGCCAGAGTTGTGCCAGAGTTGTGTCAGAGTTCTACCAGAGTTGTGCCATAGTTGTGCCAGAGTTGTGCCAAAGTTGTGCCTGAGTTATGCAAGAGTTGTGCCAGAGTTGTGCCTCAGTATTGCCGAGTTGTGCAAGAGTTGTGCCACAGTTGTGCCAGAGTTGTGCTAGTCTTCTGCAAGGGTTTTGCCTGAGTTTTGCTGAGTTGTGCCAGAGTTGTGCCAGAGTTGTGCCAGAGATGTGCCAGAGTTTTACCAGAGTTGTGGCAGAGTTGTGGCAGAGTTGGGCCAGAATTGGACCAGAGTTATGCCAGAGTCGTGCCAGAGTCGTGCCGGAGTTGTGCCAGAGTTGTGCCAGAGTTGTGCAAGTGTTGTGCCAGAGTTGTGCCAGAGTTATGGCAGAGTTGTGCCAGATTTGTACCAGAGTTGTCCCAGAGTTGCGCAAGAGTTGTGCCAGGGTTGTGCCAGAGGTGTGCCAGAATTGTGCCACAGTTCTGCCAGTATTGTGCCAGAGTCGTGCCATAGTTGTGCAAGAGTTGTGCCAGGGTCATGCGAGAGTTGTGCCAGAGTTGTGAAAGAGTTGTGCCAGAGTTGTGCCAGAGTTGTGCCATAGTTGTGCCAGAGTTGTGCCGGAGTTATGCCAAAGTTGTGCCAGAGTTGTGGCCGAGTTGTGCCAGAGTTATGCCAGAGCTCTGCCAGAGTTGTGCAAGAGTTGTACCAGAGTTGTGCCAGAGTTTTGCCTGAGTTGTGCCAAACTGGTGCCAGAGTCATGCCAGAGTGGTGCCAGAGTCGTGTCAGAGTTGTGCCAGAGTTGTGCCAGAGTTGTGCCAGAGTTGTGCCAGAGTTGTGCCAGAGTTGTGCCAGGGTTGTGCCAGAGTTGTGCCAGAGTTGTGCCAGAGTTGTGCCCGAGTTGTGCCAGAGTTGTGCCAGAGTTGTACCAGAGTTGTGCCAGAGTTGTGCCAGAGTTTTGCTAGAGTTCTCCCAGAGTTATGCCAGAGTCATGCTAGAGTTGTACCAGAGTTGTGCCAGAGTTGTGCCAGAGTTTTGCTAGAGTTCTCCCAGAGTTATGCCAGAGTCATGCTAGAGTTGTACCAGAGTTGTGCCAGAGTTGTGCCAGAGTTATGCCAGAGTTGTGCCAGAGTTGTGCCAGATTTGTGCCAGAGTTGTGCCAGAGTTGTGCCAGAGTTGTGCCAGAGTTTTGCCATATGTGTGCCAGATTTGTGCCAGAGTTGTGCACAAGTTGTGCCAGAGTTATGCCAGAGTTGTGCCAGAGTTGTGCCAGAGTTGTGCCATAGTTATGCCCGAGCAGTGCCAGAGTTGTGCCAGAGATGTGCCAGAGTTGTGCCAGAGTTGTGGCAGAGTTGTGCCAGAGTTGTTCCATAGTTGTGCCAGAGTTGTGTCAGTGTCGTGCCAGGGTTATGGCAAATTTGTGCTAGAGTTGTGCCAGAGTTGTGCCAGAGTTGTGCCAGAGTTGTGCCAGAGTTGTGCAAGAGTTGTCCCAGAGTTATGCGAGAGTTGTGCCATAGTTGTGCCAGAGTTGTGCCAAATTGTGCCAGAGTTGTGCTAGCGTTGTGCCCGAGTTGTGTCAGAGTTGAGCCAGTGTTGTGCCAGAGATGTGCCACAGTTGTGCCAGAGTTGTCCCAGAATTGTACCAGAGTTGTGCCAGAGTTGTGCCAGAGTTGTTCCAGAGTTGTGGACGAGTTATGCCAGAGTTGGGCCAGAGTTGTACCAGAGTTGTGCCGGAGTTGTGCCAGAGTTGTACCATAGTTGTGCCAGAGTTGTGCTAGAGTTGTGAGAGAGTTGTGCCAGAGTTGTGCCAGAGTTGTGCCAGAGTTGTTCCTGAGTTGTGCCAGAGTTATGCCAGAGTTGTTCCAGAGTTGTGCCAGAGGTGTGCCAGAGTTGTGCCAAGATGTGCTAGAGTTGTGCCAGAGATGTGCCAGAGTTTTGCCAGAGTTGTGCCAGAGTTGTGCCAGAGTCATGCCCGAGTTGTGCCAGAGTTGTGCCAGAGTTGTGCAAGAGTTGTGCAAGAGTTGTGTCAGAGTTGTGCGAGAGTTGTGCCAGACTTGTGCCAGAGTTGTGCCATGGTTGTGCCAGTGTTGTGCCAGAGTTATGCCAGAGTTGTGCCAGAGTTGTGGGAGAGTTGTGCCAGAGTTGTGCCAGAGCTGTGCAAGAGTTGTGCCAGAGTTGTACCAGTATTGTGCCAGAGTTGTGCCAGAGTTGTGCGAGAGTTGTACCAGATTTGTGCCCGAGTTGTGCTAGGGTTGTGCGAGAGTTGTGCCAGAATCGTGCGAGAGTCGTGCTAGAGTCGTGCCAGAGTTGTCCCAAAGTTGTGCCAGAGGTGTGCCTGAGTTTTGCCAGAGTTTTGCCAAATCTGTGCCAGAGTTGTGCCAAAGTCGTGCCAGAGTTGTGCCAGCGTTGTGCCAGATGTGTGCCAGAATTGTGCCACAGTTGTGACAGAGTTATGCCACAGTTGTGCCAGAGTTGTCCAAGAATTGTACCAGAGTTGTGCCAGAGTTGTACCGGAGTTGTGCAAGAGTTATGCCAGAGTTGTGCCAGAGTAATTCCAGAGTTGTGCCAGAGTTTTGCCAGAGTTGTGCCAGAGTTGTGCCAGAGTTGTGCCAGAGTTGTGCCAGAGTTGTGCCAGAGTTGAGCCAGAGTTGTGCCTGAGTTGTGCCAGAGTTGCGCCAGAGTTGTGCCAGAGGTGTGTGAGAGTTGAGCCAGAGTTGTGCCAGATTTGTGCCAGAATTGTGCAAGAGTTGTGCAAGAGTTGTGGCAAAGTTGTGCTAGAGTAGTGCCAGAGTTGTGCTAGAGTTCTGCCAGAGTTGTGCGAGAGTTGTACCAGATTTGTGCCAGAGTTGTGCACGAGGTGTGCCAGAGTTATGCCTGAGTTGTGCCAGAGTTGCGCCAGAGTTGTGCCAGAGGTGTGTGAGAGTTGAGCCAGAGTTGTGCCAGATTTGTGCCAGAATTGTGCAAGAGTTGTGCAAGAGTTGTGGCAAAGTTGTGCTAGAGTAGTGCCAGAGTTGTGCTAGAGTTCTGCCAGAGTTGTGCGAGAGTTGTACCAGATTTGTGCCAGAGTTGTGCACGAGGTGTGCCAGAGTTATGCCTGAGTTGTGCCAGAGTTGCGCCAGAGTTGTGCCAGAGGTGTGTGAGAGTTGAGCCAGAGTTGTGCCAGATTTGTGCCAGAATTGTGCAAGAGTTGTGCAAGAGTTGTGGCAAAGTTGTGCTAGAGTAGTGCCAGAGTTGTGCTAGAGTTCTGCCAGAGTTGTGCGAGAGTTGTACCAGATTTGTGCCAGAGTTGTGCACGAGGTGTGCCAGAGTTATGCCTGAGTTGTGCCAGAGTTGCGCCAGAGTTGTGCCAGAGGTGTGTGAGAGTTGAGCCAGAGTTGTGCCAGATTTGTGCCAGAATTGTGCAAGAGTTGTGCAAGAGTTGTGGCAAAGTTGTGCTAGAGTAGTGCCAGAGTTGTGCTAGAGTTCTGCCAGAGTTGTGCGAGAGTTGTACCAGATTTGTGCCAGAGTTGTGCACGAGGTGTGCCAGAGTTATGCCTGAGTTGTGCCAGAGTTGCGCCAGAGTTGTGCCAGAGGTGTGTGAGAGTTGAGCCAGAGTTGTGCCAGATTTGTGCCAGAATTGTGCAAGAGTTGTGCAAGAGTTGTGGCAAAGTTGTGCTAGAGTAGTGCCAGAGTTGTGCTAGAGTTCTGCCAGAGTTGTGCGAGAGTTGTACCAGATTTGTGCCAGAGTTGTGCACGAGGTGTGCCAGAGTTATGCCTGAGTTGTGCCAGAGTTGCGCCAGAGTTGTGCCAGAGGTGTGTGAGAGTTGAGCCAGAGTTGTGCCAGATTTGTGCCAGAATTGTGCAAGAGTTGTGCAAGAGTTGTGGCAAAGTTGTGCTAGAGTAGTGCCAGAGTTGTGCTAGAGTTCTGCCAGAGTTGTGCGAGAGTTGTACCAGATTTGTGCCAGAGTTGTGCACGAGGTGTGCCAGAGTTATGCCTGAGTTGTGCCAGAGTTGCGCCAGAGTTGTGCCAGAGGTGTGTGAGAGTTGAGCCAGAGTTGTGCCAGATTTGTGCCAGAATTGTGCAAGAGTTGTGCAAGAGTTGTGGCAAAGTTGTGCTAGAGTAGTGCCAGAGTTGTGCTAGAGTTCTGCCAGAGTTGTGCGAGAGTTGTACCAGATTTGTGCCAGAGTTGTGCACGAGGTGTGCCAGAGTTATGCCTGAGTTGTGCCAGAGTTGCGCCAGAGTTGTGCCAGAGGTGTGTGAGAGTTGAGCCAGAGTTGTGCCAGATTTGTGCCAGAATTGTGCAAGAGTTGTGCAAGAGTTGTGGCAAAGTTGTGCTAGAGTAGTGCCAGAGTTGTGCTAGAGTTCTGCCAGAGTTGTGCGAGAGTTGTACCAGATTTGTGCCAGAGTTGTGCACGAGGTGTGCCAGAGTTATGCCTGAGTTGTGCCAGAGTTGCGCCAGAGTTGTGCCAGAGGTGTGTGAGAGTTGAGCCAGAGTTGTGCCAGATTTGTGCCAGAATTGTGCAAGAGTTGTGCAAGAGTTGTGGCAAAGTTGTGCTAGAGTAGTGCCAGAGTTGTGCTAGAGTTCTGCCAGAGTTGTGCGAGAGTTGTACCAGATTTGTGCCAGAGTTGTGCACGAGGTGTGCCAGAGTTATGCCTGAGTTGTGCCAGAGTTGCGCCAGAGTTGTGCCAGAGGTGTGTGAGAGTTGAGCCAGAGTTGTGCCAGATTTGTGCCAGAATTGTGCAAGAGTTGTGCAAGAGTTGTGGCAAAGTTGTGCTAGAGTAGTGCCAGAGTTGTGCTAGAGTTCTGCCAGAGTTGTGCGAGAGTTGTACCAGATTTGTGCCAGAGTTGTGCACGAGGTGTGCCAGAGTTATGCCTGAGTTGTGCCAGAGTTGCGCCAGAGTTGTGCCAGAGGTGTGTGAGAGTTGAGCCAGAGTTGTGCCAGATTTGTGCCAGAATTGTGCAAGAGTTGTGCAAGAGTTGTGGCAAAGTTGTGCTAGAGTAGTGCCAGAGTTGTGCTAGAGTTCTGCCAGAGTTGTGCGAGAGTTGTACCAGATTTGTGCCAGAGTTGTGCACGAGGTGTGCCAGAGTTATGCCTGAGTTGTGCCAGAGTTGCGCCAGAGTTGTGCCAGAGGTGTGTGAGAGTTGAGCCAGAGTTGTGCCAGATTTGTGCCAGAATTGTGCAAGAGTTGTGCAAGAGTTGTGGCAAAGTTGTGCTAGAGTAGTGCCAGAGTTGTGCTAGAGTTCTGCCAGAGTTGTGCGAGAGTTGTACCAGATTTGTGCCAGAGTTGTGCACGAGGTGTGCCAGAGTTATGCCTGAGTTGTGCCAGAGTTGCGCCAGAGTTGTGCCAGAGGTGTGTGAGAGTTGAGCCAGAGTTGTGCCAGATTTGTGCCAGAATTGTGCAAGAGTTGTGCAAGAGTTGTGGCAAAGTTGTGCTAGAGTAGTGCCAGAGTTGTGCTAGAGTTCTGCCAGAGTTGTGCGAGAGTTGTACCAGATTTGTGCCAGAGTTGTGCACGAGGTGTGCCAGAGTTATGCCTGAGTTGTGCCAGAGTTGCGCCAGAGTTGTGCCAGAGGTGTGTGAGAGTTGAGCCAGAGTTGTGCCAGATTTGTGCCAGAATTGTGCAAGAGTTGTGCAAGAGTTGTGGCAAAGTTGTGCTAGAGTAGTGCCAGAGTTGTGCTAGAGTTCTGCCAGAGTTGTGCGAGAGTTGTACCAGATTTGTGCCAGAGTTGTGCACGAGGTGTGCCAGAGTTATGCCTGAGTTGTGCCAGAGTTGCGCCAGAGTTGTGCCAGAGGTGTGTGAGAGTTGAGCCAGAGTTGTGCCAGATTTGTGCCAGAATTGTGCAAGAGTTGTGCAAGAGTTGTGGCAAAGTTGTGCTAGAGTAGTGCCAGAGTTGTGCTAGAGTTCTGCCAGAGTTGTGCGAGAGTTGTACCAGATTTGTGCCAGAGTTGTGCACGAGGTGTGCCAGAGTTATGCCTGAGTTGTGCCAGAGTTGCGCCAGAGTTGTGCCAGAGGTGTGTGAGAGTTGAGCCAGAGTTGTGCCACAGTCGTGCCAGTATTGTGCCAGAGTTGTGCCAGAGTTGTACCAGAGTTGTGCCAGAGTTGTACCATAGTTGTGCAAGAGTTGTGCAAGAGTTGTGCCAAAGTTGTGCTAGAGTTGTGCCAGAGTTCTGCCAGAGTTGTGCGTGAGTTGTGCCGAGTTGTTCCAGAGTTGTGCCAGAGTTGGTCTAGAGTTGTGCCAGAGTCGTGCAAGAGTTGTGCCAGAGTTGTTCCAGAGTTGTGCGAGAGTTGTGCCAAATATGTGCCAGAGTTGTGCCAGAGTTGTGCCAGAGTTCTGCCAGAGTTGTGGCAGAGTTGTGGCAGAGTTGTGCCAGAGTTGTGGCAGATTTGTGCCAGAGTTGTGCAAGAGTTGTGCCTGAGTTGTGCCAGAGTTGCGCCAGGGTTGTGCCAGAGTTGTGCCAGAGTCGTGCCAGACCAGTGCAAGAATCGTGCCAGAGTTGTGCCAGAGTTGTGCCAGAGTTGTGCCAGAGTTGTGCAAGAGTTGTGCCAGAGTTGTGCCAGAGTTGTGCCAGAGTTCTGCCAGAGTTGTGCCAGAGTTGTGCCAGAGTTCTGCCAGAGTTGTGCCAGAGTTGTGCCAGAGTTCTGCCAGAGTTGTGCCAGAGTTGTGCCAGAGTTCTGCCAGAGTTGTGCCAGAGTTGTGCCAGAGTTCTGCCAGAGTTGTGCCAGAGTTGTGCCAGAGTTCTGCCAGAGTTGTGCCAGAGTTGTGCCAGAGTTCTGCCAGAGTTGTGCCAGAGTTGTGCCAGAGTTCTGCCAGAGTTGTGCCAGAGTTGTGCCAGAGTTCTGCCAGAGTTGTGCCAGAGTTGTGCCAGAGTTCTGCCAGAGTTGTGCCAGAGTTGTGCCAGAGTTCTGCCAGAGTTGTGCCAGAGTTGTGCCAGAGTTCTGCCAGAGTTGTGCCAGAGTTGTGCCAGAGTTCTGCCAGAGTTGTGCCAGAGTTGTGCCAGAGTTCTGCCAGAGTTGTGCCAGAGTTGTGCCAGAGTTCTGCCAGAGTTGTGCCAGAGTTGTGCCAGAGTTCTGCCAGAGTTGTGCCAGAGTTGTGCCAGAGTTCTGCCAGAGTTGTGCCAGAGTTGTGCCAGAGTTCTGCCAGAGTTGTGCCAGAGTTGTGCCAGAGTTCTGCCAGAGTTGTGCCAGAGTTGTGCCAGAGTTCTGCCAGAGTTGTGCCAGAGTTGTGCCAGAGTTCTGCCAGAGTTGTGCCAGAGTTGTGCCAGAGTTATGCCAGAGTTGTGCTTGAGTTGTGCCGAGTTGTGCCAGAGTTGTGCCAGAGTTGTGCTAGAGTTGTACCAGAGTCGTTCCAGAGATCTGCCAGGGTTGTGCTTGCATTGTGCCAGAGTTGTGCCAGAGTTGTGCCAGAGTTATGCCAAATTTGTTCCAGAGTTGTGCCAGAGTTGTGCCAGAGTTGTGCCACAGTTGTGCCCGAGTTGTGCCACAGTTGTGCCACAGTTGTGCCAGAGTTGTCCCATAGTTGTACCAGAGTTGTGCCAGAGTTGTGCCAGAGTTGTGCCAGAGTTGTGCAAGAGTTATGCCAGAGTTGTGCCAGAGTCATTGCCGAGTTGTGCCGTAGTTGTGCCAGAGTTGTGCCAGAGTTGTGCCAGAGTTGTGCTAGAGTTAAGCCAGAGTTGTACCAGAGTTGTGCCAGAGTTCTGCCAAAGCTGTGCCAGAGTCGTGAAAGAGTTGTGCCAGAGTTATACCATAGTTGTGCCTGAGTTGGGCTGCGTTGTGCCAGATTTGTGCCAGAGTTATGCCAGAGTTGTGCCAGAGTCATTCCAGAGTTGTGCCCTAGTTGTGCCAGAGTTGTTCCAGAGTTGTGCCAGAGTTGTGCCACAGCTGTGCCAGAGTTGTGCCAGAGTTGTGTCAGAAATGTGCCAGAGTTGTGCCAGAGTTGTGCCAGTGTTATATCAGAGTTTTCCCAGAGTTGTGCCAGAGTTGTAGCTGATTTGTGCCAGAGTTGTGCCAGAGTTGTGCCAGAGTCGTGCCAGAGTCGTGCCAGTGTCATGCCAGAGTTGTGCCAAAGTTTTGCCAGAGTTGTGCCAGAGTTGTGCCAGAGTTGTGCCAGATTCGTGCCAGAGTTGTGCCAGACTTGTGCCAGAGTTGTGCCAGAGTTGTGCCAGAGTTTTGCAATATGTGTGCCAGATTTGTGCCAGAGTTGTGCACAAGGTGTGCCAGAGTTATGCCAGAGTTGTGCCAGAGTTGTGCCAGAGTTGTTCCAAAGTTGTGCCAGAGTTATGCCAGAGTTGTACCAGAGTTATGCCAGGGTTATGCCAGTGTTGTGGCATAGTTGTACCAGAGTTGTGCCGGAGTTGTGCCAGAGTTGTACCATAGTTGTGCCAGAGTTGTGCCAGAGTTGTGCCAGAGTTGTGC